>PVLC010034046.1:0-17142 GCA_004027655.1 Graphiurus murinus | reverse complement strand
TCATTAGCGCCGCTGTGATTAGGCGCTAATCTCCTGTCTGGGTGCGGTGGGTGCCACATCAGGATGTGGGACCAGCCAGGGTGGCTGCCACCTGCTGAGACAGGGACCTGGCTCCTCCTCAGGGCACCAAACAGACACGGGACGCCTTAGCAATAATCCTGCTTCTGGGTGCACCCCCCACCCGCCCCGGAGCCGCCTCCGGGAGCCCCTTGCGGCTGACTCCTCAGGAGGGGGGCAGCCAGCAAGGTCACCCTGACCCTCTGCCCCCCGCCCCACCCCCATCTCTGGTTTTGTTAGATATTGACCGACGTCACTATCTCTTTAGAGTCCCTCAAGACCTGGGGAGACAGGAATGGTCTCCTTTTATAAAGGAGGAAGGGAGGCTCTGGCACTGACTTCCTGAAAGGCTTGGGTGCATAGCCCCTCACATCTACAGCCAGGTCTGTTCCTCTCAGACCCAGGAATCCCCAGGCCTGGGGCCGTGGCTCCTCTCACAGACTTGGACCGGTCCTAAGACCGCCGGGGGCTCCCTGAGCTCAGACTCAGGGCTCGGGGCTTTGCCAGGGCACGGTGCGGCTGGGAAGACGTCAGGTTCCCCAGCCTCTCTCCCCACCCTCTCCCTGGGGCCCTGGGATGCCCAGTGCAGGGCCAGGCCGGCCTCCCTCCTGGCTCCTGGGCCTGTGGAGCCTTGTTCCAGGCCCTTTCTGGCTCCCAGGGCTGGGTTCTGAGGACTCCCCCCAAGAATGAGCTCAGCCTAATTGCAGCCGAGGATGGAGGATCACCCTACCCCGGGGCTGCAGCTCCAACACCACCTTTGTTTGCAGAGGAACAATGGGCCACTAGGAGGTCACCGTGCCCAGGCTGGCCAGCACAGGAGGGGCCTGGGGGTGGGCTCAGCATGTCCAGCCCGAGCCCCGGGCCCTGGGCGGCTGGGACAGTGGCAAATTACACGGCTGGGTTTTTGGCTTGGACTTCAAGGGCCAGGGGCCCAGCCTCCCTTGAGTCTGTCTATAAAGGATGGCCCAGGGTCTCTGTTCAGACCAGACCCTGGGCCTGACCCGACGACACCATGGCCACCACCACCAGCATCCGCCAGTTCTCAACTTCCGGCTCTGTCAAGGGCCTGTGTGTGCCTGGCGGGGGCTTCTCCCGGACATCCTCCATCCGAGTTGGGGGTGCCTGTCGGGCCCCCAGCCTCCTGGGAGCCGGCACCTGCGGCAACATGTCGGTCTCCTCATCCCGCTTCTCGGCCGGCTTGGGGGGTGGCTATGGCGGCGGCTACACCTGCAGCCTGGGCGGGGGCTTCGGCTCCAGCTTTGGCGTGTCGGATGCCCTGCTGGGGGGTGGTGAGAAGGAGACCATGCAGAACCTCAACGACCGCCTGGCCTCCTACCTGGACAAGGTGCGTGCCCTGGAGGAGGCCAACGCTGACCTGGAGCTGAAGATCCGAGAGTGGTACAAGAAGCAGGGGCCTGGGCCTGCCCGAGACTACAGCCACTACTTCAAGACCATCGAGGACCTGCGGAGCAAGGTGGGAGCCCCCTGCCCTCCGCCCTCTGCCCTCCGCCCTCCGCCCTCCGCCCTCTGACTTCCACCCTCTGCCCTCTGCCCTCCACCCTCCACTCCCAGTACCTGCCTGAGACTCACTCCATCCCAACTCCAGACCTTTGCAAACGATCCTCCCCACCCAGCGCTCCCTCTGCTTGCTCTGGAGGTAACCTCAGGCCCCCCCATGCTGTGAGGTTGTCACAAGTTCTCTAGGGGGGCAGAGGAGAGTGCCTCGCTCCCTGGGGAGAGCATATTTGGGGTGGGTGATGGAGGAGGGGTGGGGCAGTCTTCAGAACCTCGGAAGAGGAGATGGTGTTTTTGGAATCAGAGAACAGTCAGGCAAGGGCAGAGAGGTGGAGGAGTCGTGTGGCTGCTGGATCAGGAGGCTGGGCGTCTCTTTCTTGCTATTCTGTTCCCTCTTGCCTGCCTCGCCTCCTCCAGGCAGCCCCTCTGGATGGATGGTATTTGTCTTCTATCCCTGGGTCTGGGAGTCTCTTTGATACTTCTTTTTTCTTTGTGGTACTAGGGGTTGAATCCAGAGGCATTCTACCTTTGAGCTACACCCCCAGCCCGATTTTATTTCTTATTTGGAAACAGGGTCTCACTAGGTTGATGAGAGTCTCATTACTTGCTGAGGCTGTCCTCGAACCTGTGATCCTCCTGTTTCTGCCTCCCAAGTACAGGGATTACAGGCATGCACCACCGTGCCCGGCTCTCTTTGACACTTTGAGGTGCCATCTGTGCCTCATTCATTGTGTGGATGTCGCTGCGTCCAGCCTGTTCTCATGCTGACTTGGGCTGTGGGTCTCCCTCACTCTCTCCATCTCTCTGGGGTCACTCTGGGGTTCTGAGGGGCTCCTGAGGTCAGGAGCTGTTTTCCCACTCAGACTGGAGCTACTCAGATGGGGGAGACAGCACCTCTGGCCGGCACACTCCTTCACACTCTTGAGACCTCTAAGAGCTTGCGCTTGGCATCCTGTAAGTGTGGCCACTTGGCTCTTGGGCACAATCCTCGGGGCTGCAGCCCCTGAGGCAGGCAGGCGGGGAAGAGAGCGCAGTGGGGCAGGCTGGGCCTGGCTGGCCCCAGGCGGGTGAGGAGGCCTGCCCAGGCTCCTGGTGGAGAGCCAGGCCTGGGGCTGCCCTGCGAGGGGCTTTGTCTGCTCCTGCCCGGGACCTCCACCAGGCAGGGGATTCCTGCAATCTCCGCTTGGAAGCAGAGCCACGGGCAGTGCCAGATCAGATACCAGCGTGGTCAGGGGATCCTGGTGAGTCAGCACTCTGAGCTGTGGGGTCAGCCAGCACCTCATTGCCAACCCCCGGTGCACCCCACAGGCTCCGCCCCTCCCAGTGCCCTCCTCCTCCCCTGGGTCTTCTCTCTGTGGCCTGCCCCTGCAGGCCTCCTGAGCACGGAGGGAGCTGGGTGGGGGCTGGGTGTCTGTAGGCTACGAATGTGCCCACTAAGGCCCAAGGTGGGGAACAAACTGGTCCTCTGGGTCAGCCTGAGCCAGGGCTACTTCATAAAAGCCTGTAATCCCAGTATTTGGGAGGCTGAGACAGGAGGATCACAGGTTCGAGGACAGCCTTAGTAAGTTAGCCAGTCTCTCACCAACTTAGCAAGACTCTGTTCCAAAAAAAAAAAAAAAAAAAGAGAAGAAGAAGCTTGGGCATGGTGGTGCCCACTTGTAATCCCAGTATTCAGGAGGCCGAGACAGGAGGATCGCAGGTTCATGGCCAGCCTCAGCAACACGGAGCCCCTGCACGCAACTTCGTGAGACCCTGCTTCAAAATAAACAATAAAATAGGATGGGGGGTATAGCTCAGAAGTACAACACCTTTGGGTTCAATTCCTAGTACCACAATAACTAAATAAATAAACAAATAAATATATAAATAAATAAAAGAAAGACAGAAAAATAATGACAGCAACAGTGACAACCACCAGCCCCTGCTCCTTCAGCTCCCGTCCCTGCCCCACTCTCCTTTCAACCAACCGTCCAGTGACCTTGAGTTAGAGGCAGGGCTGTCATAACCTCATTAATCAATCAATTAATCACTTAATTAGACAAATATACCCCGGGGGCTGAGTCTGGGCTAGCCACTGTGCCCACGCCTCGGATTCCAAAAAGAATGAGACCGATGTGGCTTCGCCTGCCTCCATTGCAACTCTCAGATTCCAGTGGAGGGGGAAGGAACCCCAACTGCCAAGGAAACAGGGATCTAATCACATGCCCCCTGGAGAGGGTGGTTGGGGAAACATGGCAAGAAGGAATCCAGACGGGATCCAGGAGGGCTTCTCAGAGGAGGTGGCAAGTGAGCCCCAAGGGAATTTAGCTGGGGAGAAGGGCCGAGGCTGAGGCAGTCTAGATCCTTGGTGGGAGGGGGCACATAGACTCTTTGTCCTAGCACCCCTGTCTGCCAATGCTTGGACATTGTATCCTGTCTGTTCTGTGAGGCCCCCGGGGGCCTTGATGCCTCTTGAAATTCACAGCAGGGTGCTCAGAGGAGGACCCCACAGGGACCCTCATCATCTTTGCTCCGGCCCACTCCCCAGAAGGCTGCAAGAAGGGCGTCGCAGGGCCTCCTGGGCTCACGGAGCCCACCGTCTCTTCCAGATCCTGGCGGCTACAATCGACAACGCCAGCTTCGTGCTGCAGATCGACAACGCCCGCCTGGCGGCCGATGACTTCCGCACCAAGTGAGTCTGGCTTTGGGGCACCCCAGGGGCTGGCGGAGGGTCCCCGGCTCTGCACATCACAGGCGCTCTGCGTGAGGACCGGGTGTCCTTGCGGTGCTCTGTGGCTCAGACCTCTGTCCTGCCAGGTACGAGACGGAGCTGAACCTGCGCATGAGCGTGGAGGCCGACATCAACGGCCTGCGCAGGGTGCTGGACGAGCTGACCCTGGCCAGAGCCGACCTGGAGATGCAGATCGAGAGCCTCAAGGAGGAGCTGGCCTACCTGAAGAAGAACCACGAGGAGGTGAGGCCAGGTCAGGGGGTGAGGGAGAGGCCCGCCTGGTAGCACCCAAGCGGAATCTCCCAGGCCAGGCCAGGCACTTCACCCAGTTCCCGTCTGTGGTGGGTCCTGGGCCCTGGCCCTGGCCCTGAGCCTCAGCGGCCCTGGGTGAGGCCTGTGGGGCCCCTCCTTCAAAGATCCTTCCCCTGGAGGCTTGGCCCACTGCAAGGTAGCAGTTAATGCACTAATGAGTGAATCAGTCTAACACACAATGCTAATTATTGTAATTAATTATAATAGTGATAGTCATAACAACAGAGAGCATTTGCCCAGCACATTACAAGTGATTCACAGCAATTCTTTCAGCTGAGACTGGCAACATCGACAGGAGAAAGGTATTCTTTCCCCCTTTTTGCCAGCAAAGAAACTGAGGCTCAGAGAGGTTAAGAGATTTGTCCAAGGCTGCACAGGGATCTGCCCTCAGGTCTGTCTGACTCATATCCACATCCAGGGCTGATTCCATCTCTCCTGCCTCCCTTTTCCAGAAAGCTCTGCCCCTCCCCCACCCCAACACTGAGGATTGAACCCAGTGATGTTCTACCTTTGAGCTATACCACCAGGCCATTCTCTTCTTCTTCTTCTTCTTCTTCTTCTTCTTCTTCTTCTTCTTCTTCTTCTCCTCCTCCTCCTCCTCCTCCTCCTCCTCCTCCTCCTCCTCCTCCTCCTTCTTCTCCTTCTTCTTCTCCTTATTTGTGGTACTGGGAATCCCCAGGGGCATCCTACCTCTGAGCAACACCTCCAGCCCCATTTTTACTCTTTATTTTGAAACAGGGTCTCACTAAGTTGCAAAGGGCCTCACTAAGTAACTGAGGTTGGCCATGAACCTGCGATCCTCTTGTCTCAGCCTCCCAAGTGCTGGGATTATAAGTGTGTACCACCATGCCTGGCTATTATTTTATTTTGAAATAGGCTCTTGCTAAGTTGCTTAGGGTTTTGCTAGGTTGCTGAGGCTGACCTCAAATCTGTGATCCTCCTGACTCAGCTTCCCACGTACTGGGATTATAGGCTTGCACCACCTGGCAAGCTCTGGGTTTTAGGTTAACCCAAGAATCAGCCCAAGGATGGAAATCCAAGGCTCTGCCAGGGACTCAGGTGGCCTTCTAGTCCCCTCTCCTCGTGGCTTCCTTCTCAGCTGGGCTGGCCTGGGCTGGGAGAGTCTGATTTCCACGTAGCAGGCTATCCTGAAAGTGCTTCTCTTTGGCTTCGAGGCTGGCGTGCAATTGCTTTGCCCTTAGCTGAACATCTCCTGACGAGGCGTGGTGTAGGGTTGCTTGCCTCGTGCTTGGGCTCCTGCTGTGGGGTTGGTGGTGGAGACAGGGCAGGTGTTCAGGGCAGAGAGAGAGGTGGCTTTTGCTTCTCCTCCACCACGCTGGGGAGTTGTCACCTCTCTCCTGCGTGGGAGACAGGTGAAGTCCACCCTCCAGGTCAGTGTGTGTGGGGGAGACTGTCACTATCCAAGCCCTGTGCCTTTGACTTACATCTGCCTGTACCCTCAGGTGCGGAGCTCCTGGCCAGCCTCTCTGTCCGTTTTCCTCTGCATGTGTCTCTCTGAGGTCCCAAGTCTCTCCCCAGGATGGCCCTGGGTGAGTTCCTACTGTCCTCTTTGCCCAGGAAATGAACGCCCTTCGCGGCCAGGTGGGCGGGGATGTCAGCGTGGAGATGGACGCGGCCCCGGGTGTGGACCTGAGCCGTATCCTGAACGAGATGCGAGACCAGTACGAGAAGATGGCGGAGAAGAACCGCAAGGATGCTGAGGACTGGTTCTTCACCAAGGTGGGTGGCCATGTGGGAGCAGGTGTGCTCCAGTGTGGGCCTGTGTGCTACGTGCCGGTGCGGGCTGGAACATCGGCAGATCCGCACACTGTCCCAGCTGGAAGGACCTTTGGAAACCAATTGGACCAGCCCTCATGCTTTCATGTGACATGTGAGACCCAGAGAGGCCTGAGCTCACATGGCCCTCCGCCACGGCCCGGAGAGTAGATCCAGGTTTCCACAACCGGATCCTCCCACTGTAAGTGTTTGCAGGATGTGTCTTTGGATAGATAACTCATGCCTTGGGTGAACACAGACTGAGCACCCGCAGGGTCCCAGGAACAGTAACAGGCCCACAAAATATAAAGCTCGGTTCACATCTTTGAGGTACCCAGGTTGGCAGGGGTAACAGGTGCCAATGTCCAAGAGCAAGGTGAGTTCTGCTAAGTTCCATGTGGGTGCAGGTGCCTTTGGGGTCATGTAGAGGCCAGGGAGGGATTGGGGGTAGTTCTGGGAAGGAAAGGGCTCAGGGGCAGCCCCCGCCCTCTGCTGCTCCTCTGAACGCCTGCTTACGTGTCTGCGGCACCCCCTGCCTTCCAGACGGAGGAGCTGAACCGCGAGGTGGCCACCAACACGGAGGCCCTGCAGAGCAGCAGGACAGAGATCACAGAGCTCCGTCGCTCCGTGCAGAACCTGGAGATCGAGCTGCAGTCCCAGATCAGCATGGTAGGGCCTCCCCCCTTTCTCCTGCCTGGTCTTGTCACCCCAGCGTGGGCTCACCTGAGACCCTGGCTCAGAGACCAGGACACCCTTGCCTAGCTTGTCGCTTCACACTCAGGGCAAGGCCCCTTTCCGCCCCAGTTACAGCCATGTTGTGCTGGTAGCAACACAACCCCACCCAGGCCCGGCCCCTCTCTGGGTGCCCCACCTCGGGGAAGGGTCCCTGTTGGGTCTCACTGTGCCACCAATGCCTTGGGCCACAGAAAGCATCGCTGGAGAACAGCCTGGTGGAGACGGAGGCGCGCTACGGGGCCCAGCTGGCCCAGCTGCAGGGGCTCATCAGCAGCATCGAGCAGCAGCTGTGTGAGCTACGCTGTGACATGGAGCGCCAAAACCACGAGTACCAGGTGCTGCTGGACGTGAAGACGCGGCTGGAGCAGGAGATCGCCACCTACCGCCGCCTGCTGGAGGGCGAGGACGCCCAGTGAGTGGGGTGCCTGGGCGGGCTGGCGTGGGCCGGAGGCCGCTCTGCCCAGGGCCGGCCAGGAGGTGCGAATGCAGAGGCAAAACGGAGAGTGTGGCCTGTGGTCTGACTGTGAGGAGCCGTGGCTGCCCAGCGAACGAGTTAGGAGTGGATCCCGTAGGCAGTGGGGAGCCACAGAGGGATTGGGAGCAGAGGAGGGGTGTGAGTTATCTTGCAGAACATTCACTCTGGCTGCAGAGGAGGGAGATGTGGTTCCGCGGGTTAGTGTGAGCTGGAGAGGCCCGGCAGGAGGCTGGAGCGGGGAGATAGGCTGGGGGAGTCCTGCACAGCAGGGCGGGGGCAGAGAGAGAGGTATGCACGCAGAAGAGAGGTTATGGTTAAAAACCAAAGGCAGAGCCGGGCGTGGTGGCGCACGCTTGTAATCCCAGCATTCGGGAGGCTGAGACTGGAGGATCCAGGTTCGCAGCCAGCCTCAGCTACCTAGTGAGGCCCTCCGCAACTTAGTGAGACCCTGTTTCAAAATAAAGAATAAAAAATAGGGCTGGGGGTATAGCTCGGACGTAGAATGCCCCTGAGTTCAATCCCCAGTGCCGCAAACAAAACAAAACAAAACAACAACCAACCAAAGGCAGGAGCAGACGCCTGAGCGTGGGGTGAGCTTGGCTCACCGTCAGTGCTCAATAAATGCCAGGCGGACCCGTGAAGGAGGAGATAACGATGACCCTGGGTTTCTGGTTTGGATGACTGTGTGGTTGTGACGCCGTTAGCGAGGACACGCTGAGGAGCAGAGCAGGTGACCATCGGTCTGCGAGTCAGGAATGTTGATCGAGACCCTCCTAAGTGTGCCAGGCAGACAGTGTCTCCAAAGCTGAGTCACCCATGCTAGCCTTTTGATCCCTGACGGTGGCCAAGTCCATCTGTAGTCTAGCCACAGTTTCTTCTACTTTAACTGAGTCTTTGTCGGGCCCTTCAGGATACGGAAAAACCACTTGCTGGGCTTCTCCTTGTAAATCTTGGGTCAGTGGCCGCAAGAGAGCCACGTTGTGCCTTCAGGCTGTCTTTTTTTTTTTTTTTCTTCCTCCTATTGCAAGGAGCCTGTGTCCTTTGATCCCTGGGCCTGAGCTGTTCTCTTTGAACTCCCAGCTATGATTTCCCAGTTTCAGGAACTTCTCTCCCCTTTTCCTGGGGCCTTCCCAGCAGGGCTCCTCTCTATGGTGCTCCCAGGGGGCTCTCTGGCTAGCCAGCAGCCCTGGGCTGACAGGTCCTCTCTCCCTGCAGCCTGACCACTCAGTACTCCTCGTCCATGTCCTCGCAGCCCACCCGGGATGGTAAGAGCTGGCAAGAGAGGGGCATTCCAGACCCGGAGGGAGGGGAGAGGCTGTGGATCCCTCTGGGCGGGAGACTGGGGGAGCCACAGGCAGGTGGGGTGGCGGATTCCTGCAGGGGCTCCGGCCTGAGGCTCTCAGTGCCCTTCCTTCACGGCCTTCAGCCATGGTGACCAGTCGCCAGGTGCGCACCATCGTGGAGGAGGTCCAGGACGGCAAGGTGATCTCCTCCCGTGAGCAGCTCCACCGCTCCACCCACTGAGGCCCCTTCTGCATGTGATGGCCCTGCCTTGAAGGCCGAGGGTCGGCCATGGCCTCCAGCTCCTGGCATGCCACCCCACCCCCATGCCTCCAGGGCCCGCCGGGGCCCCATCTGTGTCCTGTAGCTGCTTCCCCCACCGAGGGGCCTCCTGGGTTTGCCCCAGTGACTGCAATTAAAGCTTTGCTGATGTTTAGTTCTTGAACTTGTGATCTGGTCTGGTCATTGGCTTGGGCAGTGTGGGTTGAGGGACTGGGGGAGGAGGAGAGTTCCCTGAGTGTTTGGTATCGCTTGTTACCTGCCCACCTCTTCTTCCCACTCTGTCCAGGCCTGGGGCTCCGGGGAAGACAGGGGAGGTGGCGGAAGGATTGAGGGCAGAGGCATGGGATAGCTCGCCAGGCCAGGAAGGTTTCTGAGAATCAGCCTCTGGGTCTCTTGTGGTCGGTCCCGGGGAGGGTCCTGTAGACTTTCTGGGGACCACACCTGTTACAGAGTACTCAGTCCTGGTGGGTTCAAGAGTAGAGGGAGAGGGGCAGAGCAGGGGGTTTTCCAAAGGAGGGATCCAAAGAACTGCAGGATGAGAGGGGGTGGCAGCCTTAGCCAGCCCAGGAAACCAGACCGGCTCTGCCCGGCGCAGCCGGGGGTGTGTGTGGGGCGGGGTGGCGGCTCTACATGTGAGCGTGGGGGGCGTCCTGTTTGCTTTGGTGGCTTGGCAGCCGCTGGGCTATTGGGGAATCTCTCTCAGCTGCTGGTGGGGCTGTCTGGGCCTGTCTGGGAGGTGGAACCCATCTACAGTCTGAGACACGACCACATTCCGCCCAGCAGGCCTGCCGGGACCCTGGGACCAGGGCAGGGTTTGGGAAGGTGGGCGGGGCAAGGTGGAGTCCTGGGGCGGGGCACATAGCCACCCTGGGGAGCCGCATCTTGGGGAGCCTGGCAGGAAGGATGGGGGGTTATTCTTGGGCAAGTCCTTTAGGTTTCTGACTGGCTGGGACCTGAGATATGGGCCTCTCCCCTTGCTCTGAGGCCTTGTGGGGTACAGAGGGGGTGAGGAGGGTGGAAAGGGACACATCCCTCACGATTCCTTCCGATCCTTTCTTACCACAACACCCCTCCCACAGCCCCCCACTTCCCCATCCTTCAGCTGAGCTGCTCCTTGCCACCTCAGCCCTGGACATCAATTCTAGGAGGGAAAGCTTTCGAAGAGGAGGCCAGGCTGCAACGGGACCTAGGGAGGGGGCAGGGTCAGAAAATAGGCAGAGGGAGTCTTAGCTGCGCCCCTGGGTTTCAGGGCTCCGCAGCAGTGCGTGCGTGTGTGTGTTGGGGGGCTAGGAGGATGGGTGCATCCCTGCCAGCTCAGGTCTGGGGCGAGGTGGGGTGGTGAGGATGCTGCATTCCTTGCCAAGCCCCAGTTTCCTCATCTGAGACCTGGGCTGGTCACCCGAGGCTGGGAGGCGGGGGGTTCTTGTGTTACGCGGTGGGCCTGTGGGCTTAGGTCCAGATTCCAAGGCAAGGTGGGCGCCTGGTCTTTTCTGGATTTCCAGCACCAGCCCTGGGTCTGCTATGTGTGTGGTAAAGGAAAGCAGTGGCCTCCTGACTCCCCACCCCATTTCCCCATCAGACCCAGCACCTGGGCAGCTGTGCTGGGGTGGCAGCCGCTTGGGAGGGCCTGGCGACCGTGACATCCTGCCTTCTCGTCTTCTCCGTATTAGGTCATGGGAAAGCGTAGCTGGAGGGCTTGCCTGAATCACAGGTGACGGGCCTGAGACCAGAGACACGCACACGCAAACGCCCAACACGGGGGTTCAGAGAAATGAGGCGAAGCCCCGGTGTTGGGAGGGGAGGGGGCCCACAGCCACCTGGGAGCTGGCGGGCGGCCAGGAGTGATGAAAGCCCAGGGGAATGGAAACAGAGCAGCGATCCTGTTGTAATCGCTACGCCCACTTGCCGGCCTATAAAGGGAGCGGGCGAGCCCCGGCAGTGACACGAACCTTGGCGCCTCTCTCTTCCTCCAGAGCCCTCTTGTTCTCTGCCTGCCGCCTGCTGCTACCATGACCACCACCATCCGCCAGTTCACCTCCTCCAGCTCCATCAAGGGCTCCTCGGGCCTGGGGGGCGGCTCATCCCGCACCTCTTGCCGGCTGTCTGGCAGCCTGGGCAGCGGCTCCTGCAGGCTGGGATCCGTCGGTGGCCTGGGGAGTGTCCTGGGGAGCAACTACTCCAGCTGCTACAGCTTTGGCTCTGGCAGCGGCTATGGAGGTAGCTTGGGTGGGGTTGACGGGCTGCTGGCCGGAGGCGAGAAGGCCACCATGCAGAACCTCAACGACCGCCTGGCCTCCTACCTGGACAAGGTGCGTGCCCTGGAGGAGGCCAACACCGAGCTGGAGGTGAAGATCCGGGACTGGTACCAGAAGCAGGCCCCTGGGCCGGCCCGAGACTACAGTCACTACTACCGTACCATCGAGGACCTGAAGGACAAGGTAGGGCCTGCTGTCTCCTCTCCCTCCTGCCTCCAGGGAGGCCTGGAGTCCAGTCTAGGGCTGCCACAGGGCTGTGGGAGGCAAGGGCAGCTTGGCTCTGGCTGGGCTCCCAGGAGCCTGCCTTGGGGACCCTATGTGGCCCCCATTTCCCCTTTGTGGGTTGTGCCATGGACAAACAGGTCCCATGGAACCCCTTGGGTTCCGTTTCCTCCCTTGCGTGGCTGTGGGATGGGGCATGTGGAGGGCTTGGGAGCCGGGGTCAGCAGGAGGGGTTAGAGGGATGGCATCTGAGTGAGCTTCCCAGGCACCTGCCAGGAGCAGAGGCAGGAAGGAAGGGCTGGGCCTGGGGTGGGGAAGGCCTCTCATGGTCCTTATTTGGGAATTTCTCTTATTTGGGGATGTTCCTGTCCCTTCTTTTTCCCCTCAAGATTGGGGCTCAGCACACCCCAGGAGGTGGGATGCCTGCTGGAGCCCAGGGTTGGCGCTCAGCAGGGGTGTTGATCTGAAATTCCTGCTTTGAAATTACTGTTGGTGAGGGCTCCTCTCGCACCTTTTGGGGGAGACTCTCAGGGGCGCCATCCAGCCCACTGTAAAGCAGGGGTTTGTTCACTTCCTGCCTTCTGGAATTCTGGGAGAGCATTTGCCCACAGGCATTTCCTCGCAGCTGGATGCCTCCTCTGCTTTAAGGCCGAGGCTGGCATGAGGGTCTGGGTGGAGGCAGGCAGGTGCTGGGGGGCAGGAAGGCAACTTTTGGCTCCTCCTGCTCCTGCTCACCACCACAGCATAGGGGGAGGCTGGGCCGGAAAAGGGGGCTCCTGAGAAGGCATCCCGTCCTGCCACCCAGGCTGGACAGGGGCCAAGCTGCCCCTACCCTATTACCTGACTGCTCTCCCATCTCTCCAGATCATCACAGCCTCGGTGGACAATGCCAACATCCTGCTGCAGATTGACAATGCCCGCCTGGCTGCTGACGACTTCCGCACCAAGTGAGTCCTGGCTGGCTGGCCTTGGGCAAGCTGGGCAGGCTGGGGGAGGGGTGTGGGGCATCCCTCCTTACTCCAGGACCCCCAGGCTGCATGGAGCTAGGTCCAGGAGCTGGGGGTGAGGCAGTCCTGGGAGCTAAGAGCCCACCTCTCGTCCAGGGGTAGCAAAGGCAGCAAGTTCTGAAGGTCACCGGGTGCAGGCAGGTGGTGGTGGGGGAGGCCAACAGGAGAGAAGTAAGGGTGCCATGGGTGGGGCGTCCTGCCCTGTGATGGTCCAAGGGCCCCAGGCTGGAACTTGCTTCCACTCCATCCTTTCATCCTCCTTCATAAGCCCTTAGAGCCCTGGCCAGGTGAAGGCAGGTGAGGGGCCGGGGCCTTGACCTGCAAGTCCAAGCCGCCTGCACTCAAGTTCCCGGTTCCCATTGCAGGTATGATCATGAGCTGTCCCTGCGCCAGCTCGTGGAGGCCGACATCAACAGCCTGCGTAGGGTGCTGGACGAGCTGACCCTGTCCAGAGCTGACCTGGAGACACAGATTGAGAACCTCAAGGAGGAGCTGGCCTACATGAAGAAGAACCACGAGGAGGTGAGAGGGCAGGGGCAGGAGGTCACAGAGGCGGGGAGTGGGTGGCCAGGCCCTGGGGCACAGCTGTGATTGAGGCCGTGGAAGAGAGCAGAGCAGGCACATGGTTAGTCACCCTCCAGGGCTGCCCTCTCTGCAGAGCCCTGATCTCTCTGGTCCAGAGCTGGCATGCAGGGTAACCTCCTCCATGTACCACGCGGCTTCTCTGCACCTAAAGAACCTCCCAGGGCCCACAGAGGCTGCCCTACCTGGCCTGGCCTCCCTCTCAATAGCAGTAGATAAGTGAGGAGCTCGAATTCTTGTTTCAGTTCACACCCTCAAATCTGGATCCCACAAAGACATTTGGAAATTTGGGGGGCCAGAAGCCCTAAAAATTAGATTCTTTGTCTTTGAAGAGCCCTCAGCCTAATGAGGGAGGCACAGTCTGATGGTGGAGGCAGGGCTCGTATAGAGCAGGTGAACAAAATCCTTAGGAGGGTCAGAGGAAAGAGGCTGGCACAACAGAGGAGGGGTCCTTGGGAGGGGGGACAGGTCCAGATGTGAGGTGTGGCAAGGTTTGGAAGCAAGGGGCTAAGACAGGCCCGGGTGCCCACACCTACACCCCCCTCCTCCACAGGAGATGAACGCCCTGCGAGGCCAGGTGGGCGGCGAGATCAACGTGGAGATGGACGCAGCTCCTGGTGTGGACCTGAGCCGCATCCTGTCCGAGATGCGCGACCAATATGAGAAGATGGCCGAGAAGAACCGCAAGGATGCCGAGGACTGGTTCTTCAGCAAGGTGGGGGCTGCTGCAGGCCAAACGGGGCACAGGGGCCTGAGCCACAACTGAAGTCCACTGCGTGGCTTCTTAGGGATGCCCGCTCCTCAGCAAGCCGTGCAGACGCCAGGGGATCAGGTCGTCCACTACATCCACAGACCTGGCACTTAGTTGTAGCTGGGATTTGGGGGATGCGTGGGGAGGTGGCGAGCCCACAAGGAACAAAGGCAGAGGGTAAAGACCCTGGTAGCTTCCACTTCTCCCTGAGAAACCAGAAACTAGCACCAGGACCCAGGCTGCATGTCCTGGCTGGCTCTCAAGTTTCCTGTTCTATGCCTCCCACTTGTGGGGCTTAACCATAAAAATTTACCATTTCAAAGAGCGCATTCCTGGGCTTTAGGAAGTGGGAAGCTGATGAGGTTTGGGAGGAGTGGTTCAGGGGAGGTCAGGAAGGTGGCCCTGGCCCGAGGGTGTTACTGTGTGTGAGAGAGGAACCATGCTGCCTGCCTGGATCTGGACTGGAGGTCTTGGGATGTTGGACCTGAGAAGGGGTCCATGCTCATGCTGCCCTGTCCTTGGTCCTGTCTGCAGACAGAGGAGCTGAACCGCGAGGTGGCCACCAACAGCCAGTTGCTGCAGAGCGGCAAGAGCGAGATCTCCGAGCTCCGGCGCAGCGTGCAGGCCTTGGAGATCGAGCTGCAGTCCCAGCTCAGCATGGTAGGAACGCTGCTGCGCGTGGGGGTGGGCACAATCCCTGCAAGGGGGCCCTGCCATCCTCACTGACCCCTGCTCCCCCACCTTCCTGCAGAAAGCATCCCTGGAGGGCAGCCTGGCGGAGACAGAGAACCGCTACTGCGTGCAGCTGTCCCAGATCCAGGGGCTGATCGGCAGCGTGGAGGAGCAGCTGGCACAGCTGCGTGGCGAGATGGAGCAGCAGAACCAGGAGTACAAGATCCTGCTGGACGTGAAGACGCGGCTGGAGCAGGAGATCGCCACCTACCGCCGCCTGCTGGAGGGCGAGGACGCCCAGTGAGTGGGGACCCCAGGCCAAGGATGGGGTCCCTGGGGTAAGGATGGGACTCTCAGACCCACATCTAATCTCTCTCTCTCTCTTTTTTTCCAGTTTGACTCAGTACAAGCCCAAAGAACGTAAGTATCTTGACAGCTGAAGGCATGGGGGAGGAAACCCACCTGCACTGTTACTAGGACAGGATCCCCAAGGACATCCAGGGAATGATGGCTGGTCCTCAGCAGGAGTGGAGGAATAGACCTGATGTTCAGGGAAGGGCTCATCTGATGAGGGGGCGGGGCAGGGACCTGGTCCTTACCCTGGAGATCCTAGTGTGATGGTGGAGATGTGGTTCTAGCTCTGGGGACTCTCAACTGATGGGAATATAGGGACATGGCCTCATGATCTTTGCTCTTGAGACCCAACAGATGAGCAAAGGCAGTGCTGTCTTTGGGGAGTCTCACCTAGTGGAAGATAGAGACCTGGTCCTTGTCCTCTAGTCCGGGTCTAATGGGGGAGACAGATCCTAGCCCTGGGCTTCCTCGTCTAATGGGGCTGGATGGGAAGCTGGATTTTGTCTTGGAATCCCAGTCTGATGGGGGAGATGGAAACATAGTCCATGCCCAGGGGACTGTAGAGAAATGGAGAAAGCCCTTTCGTGTAGCATTGGTCCACACGGCCCCTCTCTTGTGAAAGGACACACTGGGTCAGAATGACGTAGCCAGTCTGGGGATGCAAAACCCACACAAGGACACCAGCAGAGGGATGGGAAGGGAGGGAGGTTTGGGCCAGGGCAGGAGGATGCGTGTGCCAAGTGATACTTAAGCAACAGAGACATTCCCGGCTGCCGAGAGAGGGCTGGGGGAGGGACTGGCTGCCACACGGGGCTTGGGGGCTGAGTGGGGCTCTCTCAGACCACACCCACCTCCAAATGTCTGTTTCTCCTGCAGCTGTGACCACCCGCCAGGTCCGCACCATTGTAGAAGAGGTCCAGGATGGCAAGGTCATCTCCTCCCGCGAGCAGGTCCACCAGACCACCCGCTGAGGACTCAGCTCCTCCTGGCCAGCACCCACCCCCCCACGGCAGGGAGGGGGCCACCTCCTGTGCCCTGCAGCCTCTGTCCTCTCCAGCCTCAGCACCCTGCCTCAAGTCCCTTCCCCACACTCCCCAGCCCGACACCAATAAAGCTTGGCCCAGATGGGAAGTGTGTGCTTGTCTTGGCTGCTAAAGTGGGCGCTAGACCAGGAGGGAGTGGAGGCGAGGGGAAGCAGTCTTGGGACGCCCACTCTTGTGGATGTGCAGGTCAGGGGTCAGCTTAGAGCAGGCAGAGTGAGTCTGCGGGGAGGCTGGGGGATGCTTGAGGCTCCCCAAGTCAACTCCCAGAGCCATGCTTGGAGTGGAGTCAGTGTGTCAGGGGTGGGCCTGGGTGGCCTCCTCGAGTCCTATGAGCAGCTGTGTGACCTCAGGCAGTCCTGCCGTCTCTTCCCCTGATGAGCCTCATTTCTCATCCATAAATGGATGAGAAGAGCTCAGGTGCAGGAGCCTGAATCCCAAGGGATGACTCATCCAGCCCCAGCTCCTCCCCCTAGAGGGGGCAGGAGGTGGACGAGGATGGGAGGGGCGCAGAGGGTGGGCAGGTGGAGGAGGAAGCTTCCTGTGGGAGTTTCTGGAAACCCCCAAGAGGGGCCCCCATGGCCCCGCTCCAGGAGCAGTAGCTGGAAGCCTATGCTTCTGGGAACCCGTGGCCCCAGCAGGTATGGGAGGAAGCTGGGGCCCCTCCCAGGGATGTCTCCTCAAATGCTCAGGATGGGGACGAGGTGAAGGTCCTGCGGAGTGACCGTGCCTAGGGAGCAGTGCCCCTCACGGACGGTGGGGTGGGGACGGCATGAGGGAGGGTGGACCACTGCACTGTGGGGAAGTGGAGGAGGGGGAGTCCTGCCCCCACCACTGCCGGGACCCTCTGAGTGCCAGCCCTGGTTCATCTAGTGGCAGGCCAGGGGCGGCTGTGAGGAATCTGAAACCTGGAAGTCTTCCTTCAAGTAAATCCGGAAGCCATGGGGTGGGGTGGCTGCCTTTCTGGCTTGCTTTAAGGAGTGGGGGCAGGTGGAAGGGGTTAATGAGAGGAGGGTGTCCCTCATTCCAATTTACTACAGGGCCTGGGGGGCTTGGCTCCTGCAACACCCTCTCTCTTTGGTGCCTGGAGGTGAGGGTGGGAACCCAGGGGAGGGG
>PVLC010034045.1:0-15000 GCA_004027655.1 Graphiurus murinus | reverse complement strand
CGCCACCACACCCGGCTGCATATATTTTTCAATTTTCCTAAACTCACTGGTGGAACAAGTATGATTACTACCTTCTAAAATCTCATCTTATAGATGAGGATACTGACTCTTGGAGAGACTAAGTTACTTGCCCAAGAGCACACAGAATGTAGTGCAAACAGGTTTTGAACGAGTTCTCTGCTGTATACCTTTCTCACTCACCTTCGGGGTCTTTTGAATGTTTGGCTCCACCAAATTGATTAAGCAGGTTTTTATCATCTTTGAGTAAATTAACAAGATCCACGTCTGTGTGTGTGTGTATGTGTGTGTGTGTGTGTGTGTGTGTGTGTGTGTGTGGTGGTGGTGGTGAGAGGGTACTGGAGATTGAAACGGGCATTCTACCTCTGAGCTACGTCTCTATTTTATTTTATTTTATTTTATTGGCCCTATTTTATTTTTTATTTTGAAACAGGGTCTCGCTAAGTTCCGGAGGACCTTGCGAAGTTGCTGAGCCTGAACTTGAACCAGCGGTCCTCCTGTCTCAGTCTCCCAAGTACTGGGATTACGGCTGTGCACTACCACATCCAGCAAAATCCACTTTTAATATACTGAATCTGCAAAGACTTTACAAGCACATCAACTCCAGGGAAAGAAGCCCTTGGCCACAATCGTTGTGAAGCCAGAGGTCTACCCAGTGTAGCTCACATCAGAGAGACTAGACTGCAGTTAAGGTGCAGAAATAATTACCGTAGCATAGTGGATAAGACCAAGGACCCTGGGTTAATATGCTGGTGCTACCACTTACACCTCCAGCTGCCTTATCTATAAAATGGGAATCAAAATAATATCTACATCATAGGCCAGTTGAGGGAATTAATGAGTTCATTAACAATAATGAAGAATTATAGTTATGAGTCAACACACGTGGAGAGAATAGACCAGAGGCCGAATATAGCGGCCCTCAGTGCACAGGGGCCATTTTTATAGTTCGCTGGATACAATACACCTGCTGGGAGCCAACACCGTGCTGGGAATTGCACCTCTGCTGTTTCATCGAGTCCTTGCCACAGCGCCGTGTGGCGGCCATCTCTAGCTGACCAATAAGAACGTCAAGCCTCAGGCAGGCTGAATGACACCACCGGGCACAGCTGAGCCAAGCTGGGGACTCACGGTCACTGGCCACACTGCCATCTCAGGACGATGATTTTATTCACTTTGTCTAAGAGTCAATGATGGACTTGAAGTAAAAACCTGGAACTGCAAATTCCTAAAGACTGAGG
Source organism: Graphiurus murinus (assembly GCA_004027655.1). Classification (NCBI taxonomy): domain Eukaryota; kingdom Metazoa; phylum Chordata; class Mammalia; order Rodentia; family Gliridae; genus Graphiurus; species Graphiurus murinus. The sequence goes on along the minus strand of PVLC010034045.1, from coordinate 13,741 downwards.
GCCCCCTGCCCGCCCTGCCTGAGCTCGTAAGGAACAGAGGCTGCCAGACGACGGGATAGCAAACACCAAGATCTCACTGACTGATGTTCAAAGGGACGAGTAGAAAAGGGAACTTGGGAATGGCGCCCAAGGGACGGGTTCGGCTCTAGAACACAGGAACCATCACTCGGGGGTGGGGGGCCCTGTGACTGGTCAGGACGTATAATAGAGTGAGGGGTTCCTGGCGGGACGAGGGGTAGAAACACAGCAGAAGGAGAGGCGCTGTCCCTAAACCAGGGCTGCAGGGGGCTCTGTGGAATGAACATGGAAAGAACTCCAGCCTGGAAGAGACCAAGGAAGGCTACAAACCTGTAACTGCCACACTCCGAGAAGATGGGACACCTTGAGATCATCTTTTCATATATTGTATATACTTATTTGTTACTATTATCGGTGCACTGAAATTATGCATCACACTGAGGTAGAGAATGACAGGAATTCACATGCACACAACTCATGAAGCACAAACTCCCTCTGGGTGCCACCCCCTCCCTTTTCATTCATTGTAAACCTTCTTTGTTCACTTTGTGCTCAGTGCCCCTTTTCCATGGGGAGCAGCCCCCCATCTCCCATCTGGTTTTTACTGGGCTCTGACTCACGGTGCTCCAAACCCCCTCTGCTCCAAGCTCTGGTGATCATGGATGGGCACATCCCCGTCACAGGATTGGCCAGGAAGAGCAAGCCATCTAAGTGTAGGAGATTAGAAGGCCTTATTCTTCCTCTTGGACGACAGCTGCAAGTACCAGGTAAGCTGTCAGCGTGAAGCCCATCCTCCCAGAAAGAGCTCAGCGGGAAGAGGGCAGCAGAGTTGAGAGGCAGTCGTGAGCTCTGCTGGGCCATTTGTGGCTGGATCTCGCTGTGCTCTAAGTGAGACTCATTTTTGGACTCCCCTGTTCTCTGATCCAACAAAACCACACACTTAAGCTGATTTGAGTTGGGCTCTGTTGCTGGCCACCCAAATGGCCCTACGTATGGAATGCGTGCTGCACTGGAGAGGACTGCAGAGCGCCATCTAGGTAGGAGCAGTTCCTACAAAACCGTGAGAAGAGCCGCTGTGGACCGCAGTGCCTCCCCAGACCCTTGGGTGGTAGGGACAGCAGGGACATTGGGAAGAACGGCCTTAACTAGACCCTGCAGCAGCAAGCCAGCTTCCTCAAGGTCTACCACTGCATTCACTCGGCAGAGGAAGGGAGAAAAGGTGATATGAAGGGAGAGAGAAAAGAGAAATATGGTTACTTATTTCCAAAACTTCATCTTACAGATGAGGATACTGACACATGGAGAAACTTGCCCAAGAGTTCACAGAATGTAGCAGAGTCAGGATTTGGCCCATTTTCTGCAGGTATATGTGAATGTTTTTGTTCTCCTTCTCTTTCTTTCTTTCTTTTTCTTAGCACCGGATATGCTACCTCTGAACTACACCCCCAGTCCTATTATTATTATTATTATCAATTTTTAAGATTTGGGGGAAAAGTTACACTAAGTTGTTGAAAGCCTTGCTAAGTTGCCTAGACTGCCCTCAAACCTGTGATACTCCTGTCTCAGTCTCCCAAGTACTGGGATTACAAGTGTGCACCCCCACACCCAGCTCAGGTCTATGCTATTTTGAAGAGAAGTCCAAGAAGAGACCGCATGACACACCTGAGGAAGACTGCTCTTGGATTCCTGGGACATGGTGGAGGAAAGAGGGAAGAGATGGGGAGTGCACCCCCCACTTTGAGAATTACTATCCTCGGGCCCATCAGTTGTGATGGTTCCTTGTTAGCAGTAAAGTAACTTTTTTTTTTTTTTTAATCTTACATTTCCTGTTTTCAGCCCAGAGGGAGACTAACAGTCATGGTTCTGTGTGAGAACCCTTCTCAGGCTCTTTTGAGTGATTCCTCTATTCTTCGCCAAGATAAATAATTCTGGTTCCTCTAATCTCTTGGCTAGCCTTTGAAACCCACAAGGTTTCTTGTCATCTTGAGAACAAAGTGCTTTCTGAGCTGGAAGAAAGCAGCCCAGGCAATGAGCAGGACTGGCCACTCCCCACCTGTCCCAAAGATACCACCTCTCCCAAGTTTGGTGTGATTCTCCTGGGTTTAAGGTGCGATTGTCACACGGTCGCTTCAATCAACATGTGACTTCCAGCCTGTGTTCTGCCCTGCTTGTCGAAGGCCTTCCCCACTTGATACTTTAAATAGTCTACTGTTTAAACACCTGGGCCTCTGTAGGCTGGTTCTCAGCCATATTACAAAGCTAAATAACCTTGATTTCCTGCTCTATTTTCCAATGTGCTGTTCCTTTTTCCTCCTGTCCTGGGCAAATTTTGACTTAATTACTCCTCATTACTGACTTAAATCAGACCCAAAGCAAGAAATGGGTCCTGGCTGGGTTGGAAAATGTTGTATTGACCCTGGGGATCTGAGATGGGAGAGGATTCAGAAGGGAGACTTTCATTACCATTCCTACGCGTCAACAATGTCGATCCTCTGCTAGAAGCAAACGGCAAAAGAAAATCCAGGGTTACCATGGGAGAGAACTTTGAAGAGTCAGAAAAGTAATGAAGGAGAACTCATCCCCAAAAGTATTAAATAGATTATAAAATTACGCTAATTGAATTAGTAAGGCACAAAGAGGACAAGCAAAGCAATGGAAGCCTTCAGGCATCCCAGAAAGATTTCCAAAGACAGAGGGAATATACTGTGTGACATGGATAGTATTTCTGGATTGTCAGTTGCAGGGGGAAAAATCAACATGTAAGTTTAGTCTCATATCTTATATCAAAACAAATTCTAAATGGGCCTATCTTTTAAATGCAAAAAGCAAAAAAAAAAAATTAAGATGCATGAGAAAATGTTAGAAAATCTAGGTGTAAGGGCACACGCTTGTAATCCCAGTACTTGGGAAGCTGGGACAGGAGGATCGAACATTCCAGGCCAGCCTCAGCAACTTAGCGAGGCCCTCCACAATTTAGTGAGACCCTGTTTCAAAATAAAATATAAAATAGGGTTGAGGGTGTAGCTCAGAGGCAGAATGCCTCTGGGTTCCATCCCCAGTAACACACACACACACACACACACACACACACACACACACACACGTTAAAAAAAATGGATCTGATTTTAGGATGGGGAAGGCTTTTCTTGGCATGATCAGAGGGAGAAACCATAAAGGCATCAATAGAAGTAATTAATATTAAAAGAAAACCAAAGAGAAAATTAGAGAGCAAATAACCTTGAGGTAGGAATTTATAACAGAAGATTAATGTTATTAATATAGGCAAACTACTAAATCAACAAAAGAAAGGTGATATAAGTATAACTGTGTTAAAGTTACTCTACTTAAACCCACCAAAAGGAACAAAGGAAGAAAACTGTATTCTCACCAAAACTAAGCAAAGACCCCCAACTTTATACTCTAAATTTCATGTAAACCTGATACAATGCTACTGTAATAAAAAGTAGGAAAAAAATAAAGACACCAAGATGGCTTTTATCTAACCCTCTAGCACCTTTCCTAATATATCATACAACCCAAGGCTTGTAACTGAAACACAAAAGAAATGGCAGCTGCGCCATAGCCACCAGCCATCACGAGGCTAGACAGGTCTTCTCCAGCAATAAAACTATGAGACTTGACCTCCCAGTGGGAAGGGACCATTTTCTTTCCATCTTTATTTATTATTATTATTTTTTTTTTTTGCAGTACTGGGGATTGAACTCAGGGGCATTCTACCTCCAAGCTATACCCCCAGCCCTATTTTTTATTCTTTATTTTGAAACAGGGTCTCACTAAGTTGTGGAGTGCCTCACTAGGTAGCTGAGGCTGGCCGCGAACCCGGATCCTCTGGTCTCAGCCTCCCGAATGCTGGGATTACAAGCGTGCGCCACCACGCGCAACTCCTTTCCATCTTTATATTCCCCCCCACCCTAGCATTTTGCACAGGTCTTTGTACATAAAATATCAATAAATATTTGCTGAATTAAATTGTTAAATCTCAGTATGACCTCCCTCCCACACACAAACACACTCCCAGCACACACACAGAAACTGGTTTTTAGGCTTCTGATCTAGGGAAAGCTTTCCATACATATTTTATAAAAGCTAATGTTCATGCAAGAAAATGACAGTCAGTCTGTTTCCCTCTGTGGTGGACCACCCTGTCTCAGTGGGACTGAGCGCAATTCAGATGGTTGCAGTGAGGGGAGCAGACAGACACCCTTTCATTTCCTTGGTGTCTCAAGACTGAGAAGCAGTTGAGAGATCTCTGGGAGTGGGAGAAATGGGTGGATCACAGAAGGATGGCAGGTCCTTGCTGCCCCTCCTGGCCTGATCCAATGTTCAGTCTCCAGATAGCAAAGAGCCTATATCCACATGAAAGACTTTGAAAGGAAAACAGCTGAAGGTCAGCCCACTCCCCCACCCTCTTCCAGACCCCTGATTCAGCTTCTGCCCTCTAGAACCCAGAGGGACACCCAGAGAAAACTGTAATATCCTGGAACCGGCCACAGGAGATGGGGTTCTCACTGAAGACAGCGCTACAGGGTCCTCAGATGGTTTGTGGGTAGCCAGCCATGGAAAAGAAGTTTACAGCAGAAGAAATCAAGAGAACTCGTCCTGCCCAAGCCCAGCCATTGGTAAGAGAGGAGGTGGCAGAGGCAGGGGCAGGGAGAAGCAAGAAGTCCTGACTGGCAAATGACAGTATGATCACACCTGGGGCACACCTGCATGGTATTCCTAACCATCTGAAAAAGTACTTTCTCTTTTTTCTTGTTATGGATGGAACTGGAGGGGGATATTCTCCGTGTAAGTCACCAGCCCTAGTGACTCGGTGCTGAATGATTTCCTTTCCACCTTCACTCTGTGTTGTCCTCCAGGATTCTCCACTTGTGACATGCGTCCAATCTCAGGCGGTCACCACGCTGGTGTATCTCCACATTTATGCACGCATTTGCTTTTTTTCCCCCTCCTTCCCCACCCCTACCCTGACACTGCATCACCTTTCTCTCTCTGGTTTCCTGTTTGTCCCTATCAAAGAAATTTTTGCCTACAAGTGTTTCGACTCAGCAAGAAAACAGCATAGCTAATTGTGAAAGCTCTCCTGGCTCTTTGGGGTCTACATTAAACACAGAAGTTTGCTTTTTCTCCACACTCTTCTGAAGAGGGGCACAAATGGTGGGACTAGTCTGAAGAATTTGGCTCTACAGCCATGTAAGGCAGCAGCTGGTCAGCCACCACCCAGAAATGCTGAGACAGAGCCTCCACTTCCCCACCCCCTCGCCCGCACCCTCTTTCCAGCTCGCACCAAAACACTTGCCTCTGTCCCTCAACATTCCTAGAACTTTCGCTGTCCTCTGAGGTCAGAAATATATTTAAGGCAGTTGTTTTCATCCTGTTGCCACTAGTAAGATTTAGTTTAATGGAAGACACGCAGAAGGGGAATTCCACTCACTTTTCTGCTGGTAAATCAGTTGCTGCATTTCCTTGACCCTAATCCTTAACTAAACACTTCTGGTAAAAATTGAGAAGTTTACAGTCTTACTGAAACACAGCCACTTGCGTCTTTGGTGAGCAGGAGTATCTCTTCACATCAATGTGTGAGGTTCTCTTTCTCCCCTCCTCCTTTTATAAAATGAGGTGTTTCATTTTTAACTATTTATTAAAGTCCTATCAACTTTAATTTTCATGTTTTATTTTATTTTATTTTTATTTTTTTAATTTCAAATTCCCTAAAGAAAACTAGGGTAAAGTTGGGAAATACAGTCACCATCTCAATGAACACGAGCAGCTCCACAGTGCCCCCTGGTGGTCATAAGCACAGACAGGGAGCTGGAGTAACAAGTGCTATCTTTAGCCTGCAAAGTAAGGTAGAAATAACCATCTCATCACAATGAAACCCCTTACTCAAAAAGCATAAATGCTAATTCAAATAAGAAATGCAAAGCTAGGTGTGGTAGCGTGCGCCTGTAAACCCAGTACTTGGGAGGCTGAGACAGGAGGCTCTCAGGTTCATGGCCAGCCTCAGCAACTTAGCAAGACCCTGTTTCCAAAAACAAAACAAAACAAACAAAGCAGTAGGCTGAAGTAGGGCTAAGGATGTATCTCAGAGGTAGAATTCCCTTGGGTTCAATTCCAAAAAAAAAAAAAAATGCAATCTACCCCAAATATGACAAGGACCAAAGAGGAGACTAAATAGATATTTCACTTTAGTAAGTCACTATGGGAAGGAATAGCCAAATTGAACACTATTTACCTCTTGCTGGGATGTAGTTCAGTGGTAAAACACTTGCCTTGTATGCATGAGGCCCTGGGTTCAATCCCCAGTACCAAAGAAAGAAAAATGGAAAAAAATATTAAGAGCACTATTTAAAAATAATACTAAATATTAATAGTATTAATATTAATGGTACCCAATAATATTTTTCTCTCTAGCTCAAAATGGGATGAATTCTTTTTGGTGTAAAGTCTTTACTGACTGACCAGGCATCTCCTCAACACCAGTACCACTCACCCGATAATCACTGAACCATTATCCAAAAAAAAAAATTATTTTATTGTGCTATGTGTCCATATTGTTCTTATATGCTGAGGATTCAATATAGAAACACAGACAAAAATCTCTGCCTTCAGAGAGCTCCTATTTTAGTAGGAGAAAAAGAAAAAACAATTAAGCCAAAAAATTTTCAGAAAACAAGTTCTCTGAAGAAATTCAAGCGGGGAAAGCGGATAGAAAGTAATGGGGTGGAGATTGAGGATATTTTTGAAAGGACGGTCAAGGGAGTTTCTCTAAGGGTGCTATGGTTTGAATGTGTCCCCCAAATTTTGTGTGTTTGCCACTTAATCCTAAAGTCCTATGTTAATGGTAGTTGACTGGCAGAGCCCTCCCTAGTGGACTAACCCATTCCTGGATTGATGGGTTATGTAGGGAGTGGACTTGAAGAAAAGCAGACTGTTATAGTTAGATATAAAAGGTCCCCTAAAGTGCTCATTATTGATCCTCAGGATTGATATGGTGGAGTCCTGAGGGCTATAATCCCAGCAGGGGTAAATCCATTGCAATGGATCTACCGCCTTGGAGGCTGTACTGGTTCCTCCTCCCCTGCTCTCTCTTGCACAGCCCATGTGCTCTCCCTCTCTCTGCCTCCCCTTGCTATGCCCTGAGGTCCGCAGTCTCCGGCCTCTCATGGACTTAACCCAATACTGTAAGAAAATAAACCTTCTTTCCTCTAAGTTACTTGGTCACATGTTTAGATTATGGCTGCAAGAGTGCCGACGGATACACAGCCTCTCTGTCAAGACCATTCTGCCTTGCCATGTTGCCAGGACACCTTAATAGCTGGATCTTGAGCAAGGCTTGGTCCTCTGGAGTCCTGCAAGGTAGAAAATTCCAAAAGAAGGAATGTGTGGCATATCCCACTTTGCTTTATGTTATATTCTGGAAATTTGGGGTGCTTTGGGTTTTGCTTTCACATTAATTATAAAGGAAAATTTCTTAGAAACACAAGATGGCTGGACAGATTATGATTCCTCAATATTAGCTGAAAAAGAAGTGTCTCAAGACAATCTATAAGATATTCATTAACCTTTTACAAACATCAGGAAATGGGCTTTGCAAGCTTAGTTACTAAACAGCCTTATGTTCCCTCTCAGCACACAGGTTAGAAACAAAATAAATAAACCAAAGAAACTTAAGTCTACTATTTTATCTATGAGTAAAGAAAGCTTTCAGACAGATAGTTTGCCTCTCTCTGAAACTTCTCTACCACACATTAACTAACTCTAGTTGCCTGAGAAAAAGATGAAAAACACTGCTTATAGGAGCTAAACAAATAGTGAAGATTTAAACTAATGTATAGAAACTCTTCATCATTAACCTTTAACACTGCTTTGTACTAAAAGAATTTTTATATACATATTGTATTCTGTAACCTTTTCTGTTTTCTTAATCCCATCAAATACCATGGGAAATGGCTTTTCTGGTTAAAGATGTACCCACTCAACCTTAGGAAAAACAAGTCTGTAAAAATTCCTGTTCTATATGCCTCATTGTAAAAGATAGTATAAAAAACAGCTACTACAAAAAATAAACAGATGTGCTTCTTCACTGCATTGGGTGTGAGCGTATTCTTGCGACCTCGTCTTATTCCCCACCTATCAAGGGACCCCAGACCCCACTGCCTCGACGGCTGGCTCCTGGCACCATGTGATGCCATCCGTCATGTCACACCCCAGCAGGAAGTAAGGCCCTCACCAGAGTGGAGCAGATGCTGGCTCCCTCTCTTGGACTCTCCAGCACCTCACCAGGAGCTAAGTAACTCTCTGTTCTTTATAAGTTATCCAGTCTGTGACGTTACGTTTTAGCAACAGAAAATGAACTAAGACAAAGGTGATGGCATTTGAGCAGACACCGGAGTGATTATGTCCCAGGAAGAATTCACGGCACATGGAAACATTGAACAGCCTGGATGCAGGAACAAGCCTGGATGCAGGCCCATTTAAGGCCAGGGAGAAAGCTGGGGCTTAATGAGAAGGGTATGGTGGTAGGGGGCTAAAGGTAGGCAAGGCTGGACCACAAGTTCCAAGCTAAGCAACATCGATTCTAGTCTATTTAATGGAAACTCACTGGAAAGTTCTGAGCTGGCATGTTCTTGTACTTGTTTTGAAAAGAGCTCTCTGGTTGCTGAGCCATCTTTTAAAAGTTACAATAAAGACTGAGGCTGATGTCTGGGGTGGGAGGTAATAGGCAAGAGTGAAAGTCAGCAAACAGAAGGCTGCTCCAGGAGTCCAAGCACACTGCTTGGATCAGAAGTAGTAGCAAAGTCCAAAAGTGGGGATAACTGGTTGAGTTCAGAACATATCCCACCAGTGAGCCCACAGAGCTTGTTTTGAATTGGAAATCTGGAGTGGGGATAGAATCAGTTAGGACTTCCTTTATTTATTTTTTATTTTGGCCTGACCAGTTAGTTTGGTGTATGCCAATAACTGAGGCAGAGAAGCCTAGGTAGAAAGTAGATTTGGGAGTTGAGTGTGTTGGCACATGCCTGTAATCCCAGTTCTTGGGAGGCTGAGATAGGAGGATCTCAGGTTTGAGGACAGCCTCAGCAAGTAGTGAGACTCTCATCCACCTAGGGAGACCCTGTTTCAAAAATAAAAATAAAAAAATAGGGCTGGGGGGTGGGGTGTATAGCTCAGAGGTAGGTAGGATGCCCCTGGGTTCAATCCCCAATACCACAAAGCCAAAAACATGGTCACAGTTACAAGCCCCTCATTGCCTAGCTCCAATCCCACATCCTCCCCCCCACCTCAGTTTATTGAATAATGATAGAAAGCAGCAGTGCTCCTTTTTACCCAGGCCTATCAACGGCTCTGTGGTGAGTTTATTCATCCAAATGCTGTTAGTCAAGATTTACCTGTTATCTGGGTTGTCAGGGAAATGACCACAGGAAGTTCTGACGACAATGCCCGGAGACTGACATTGTAATTGGTACCTGGACGCAGGTCTAAGCACATCTCAGGAGCTTGGCTGCTGGTAGTGGTATTAAAGGTCATTTCCTGGATAAATTCCTTCTGATACCATCTCTGGCCCCAAATGTGAAACTGGAACAGAAAAAAGCTCATGGGGTGAATTTCTGGCTTGGGGGCTATGCATGCCTGGATAGCTGCCTTTTGTGTGTATGTGTGGTTCTGAGGACTGAGCCCAGGGATGTTCTACTTCTCAATTTATAGGGCAGCTATAAAAGTAGCTTTGAGGTTTGCAAAACTTTTCAAAACCTCCCACACAAGACAAACATCTATAAGGAAAGTAACTTTCAGTAACTTACTAAATACATCTCTTCTAGGTCGGCCATCTTCACACTTCTCCATCTCAAGCAGGTTTCGTTAAATACTGAAATGTTACTGATGATCTGTTTTACTGCCGGGGGAAAGAATGAGAAATTGATTTACACCTTACACAAAAATGCTAACTTGTAATTCCACCATTTCCCAAGGATAAGCACCTGCATGGGATGGAGTCAGCAGTATTTTAATTTAGAAATTAGTGGTAGCAGTCTCCAAGCAACACCGCTTGTATATTTAGGTAAATCAGTCCTGATGAAAGACATTAGATCCAAAGGTACCCAATCAGAGAGCTCTCTTAAAAATTAAGTCTATTCACTGCAAACTCCTTTGGTTCACTAAGTTTAAATTACGACTCATTGTCTTGGATTTTGGACATCTTCATGTATACAGATAAGCATCCGTTTGAAATCCTGAGTTGAGAGGACTATCTCAGCATGAAGTTGCTCCTTCAGCCACTAAAAACTGCCACCTCAAGCAGCCAGCCTCTGCATGACAAAATGAGAGGGTTGGTCCCCTCTCGGCCTGGGCTCTCACACAGCCTATGATCAGCAAAGCATTTCTTGGGCTCCACTCAGCTGCATGGTGATCAATCTACAGGTTAATCCAGATCTGGTGTTGTTTAATGTCGAGGCACACCCTTCAAGGTTTCTTAAACAAACAGTACTTATCCCAAACTGATATCAGAGGTTACTTCCTTGAACGATGATCCCCGGAAATAATATAGAACACTTACTAAGAAGTCTTATAGGAACATCACGATGATTAATAGTTAATAAAGATAACATCCAAACCACCTGAAAGAAAGTCTCATGGGAGGCAAGGCTGTGTTGAGTAAACCCCTGGCCTGACGGGTTTCCACGAGTGAGGCCGAGCTGGTGGACATGACCCCTCTCTATGGATTGAACAGCTCTGCACAGGGAAAACCCGTTCCACAGGTCACAAGGAGACTGCGAATGTTGCAAGACAGAGCAGGGAAGGCAGCCCCACTGCTGGGCATAGAAGATGGTTGTAAAGGTTCTGAGTGGTGATCTGAATGCTTCTGAAACATTCAAAATACAAGTCATTCTTAATGTTATTAAGACTATTCTTATCAATACTACTTAAACAGTTCCAGATCACACCAGAAGCAAAACGTTTCCCAATTCATTCCTTCAGTATGACTAGATAATCCACACAATGCCCAAGCTGTACCAGGACAGCACAACCAATCACTGAACACACTATGTCAAAGCCATTTGTTAGTACATGTACAAAAACCCCTCATGAAATATGGGCAAGCTGGGCGTGATGGCGCACGCTTGTAATCCCAGCATTTGGGAGGCTGAGACCGGAGGATCCGGGTTCGCGGCCAGCCTCAGCTACCTAGTGAGGCACTCCGCAACTTAGTGAGACTCGGTTTCAAAATAAAGAATAAAAAAAAAAAATAGGGCTGGGGGTATAGCTCGGAGGTAGAATGCCCCTGAGTTCAATCCCCAGTACCAAAAAAAAAAAAGAAATATGGGCAAATAGAAGTCAGCCATGCATTCAAAGGACCCTACACCATGACCAAGGAAGATTTATCCCTAGAATGCAAAGATCATTACTGGGAAAGCTAGTATCAGGTTAAAAGAGAGAAACCATGTGGTTACTTTTACAATCATACTGGTTAGTACAGGTAATATACATTTATGACTTAAAATCTTAGTTGACTAGGGCTTAATTTGACAGAAACTCCTTAATTTAATAGTGCTTATTAGAACTCACCATACTTAGTGATAAAACAATGAAGTCATGTCTTGTACGGTTTAGAACAATACAAGGATCCCTTGTCTTGGAGCTATTACCTGGCATTTGTCAGGAGATTCCAGACAATGTAGAAAAAGAGGTGAGAAAACAAGGAGTTACAAATACCAAAAAGAAAGGGACAAATGATGTAACTCCCAGTAAGTCTAAGAGAAGCAACTGGAAGCTAAATATAAAACTGTTTAAAAACACTGGAAAAATAAATACAACATAATAGGAGTTCTCAACAAAATACACCCAAAACTGAGAATATACAAAAACGAGGGGTTGGGGTGTGGCTCAGTGGCTGAGGCTTGCTAGCATGTGTGAGGCCCTGGATTCCAGTTCCAGCACTGAAAAAAATTGTGTGTGTGTGTGTGTGTGTGTGTGTGTGTGTTTCTACAAAAGCAAATCTAGGAGTGTGAATAATGACACCTCAAAGATGTTCACACCCACATCCCTAGAACCTGTGACTATGTCACCCCTTCCATGGCAGAAGGATTGGCAGAGATGATTAAGATAGGGAGATTACCCCGGGTTACCTAGATGGGCTTAATATAATTACAAGGATTTTTAGAACAGAGAAACAGAACATTAAGATTAAACAAAGACAATATAAGGGTAGAGCAGAGGTTACCGATGTGCTTTGAGGATGGAAGGTGGGGCCACAGCTAAGGAGTATAGGCAGGCTCTGGAAACTGGAAAGTCAAGAAGAGGATTCTCCCCTAAAGCCCCAGCCCCAGGCTCCTTGACACTTTGGTTGTATCCCAGTGAAACTCATTCCAGGCTTCGGATCTCCAGAACTAGAAGAGAGTTCATCTGTGTTGTTAATAAGCCACAGGTTTGCAGTAATTTGTCAAACCAGCAAAAGGAAATTAATTCGAATACAATAGAAAAATTAAAAGATAGTCCTATTCAACAGAGAAGACACCAAAAACTTTAAAAGCTACAAATAAATCTAACTAGAAATGTCAAAAACACACATGAAGTTCTTTTTTTTTTTTTTAAGTTTCTAGAGGACATAAAAGAAAATAATATATACCAAGTGAAATGCCATATCCTTGAATGGAAAGACACAAAAGTGAAAAGTCTCCCTGCTCTGTCAATTAATCTACAAAAGTGTGAAATATTTCCTTTGGCAACTCCAGTGGGCTATTTTGGAACTTGGTAAATTTACTCTTTCTTTCAATTAATTTTTTTGTTTGTTTTGGTACCAGGGATTGAACCCAGGGCATCCTATCTTCAAACTACACCCCCACTCCTTTTTAGTTTTTATTTTGAAACAAGGTCTTGCTAAGGCTCCCAAATACTGGGATTACAGGCGTGTGCCACCAGGCTCGGCTTCATTTAATGAATATTTTTAAAGTTCTTACCTTGTACCACGCATGCTAAGTTTGATAAAGTGGTAAGAAAAGAAAGTCCCTGCCTGGTGCAGTTCATTGTAGAGAAGAAGGCAGAAACTTTATACATAAATATTATATATAAATATATGTTTATTTTCTTGTTAACTATATATAATATTTGTTGGCTTGTCTATTTTCTTATTAGCTATATGTATAATATTTGTTGACTCATTTATTTGTTGACTTGTCTATTTTCTGGTTAACTATGCATATTAAATTTTCTGACTTGCTTACTTCCTTGTTAATTATAGATGCAACTTTGTGCTCTGCTGGAGATTGAAACATGGCCTTGCACAGCCTAGGTGTGGTGGAGGCAACAATGTGTGAGCAGAGACTAAGAGGAGTGAGAGTCACCAAGGGCAAGAGGGAAAGAAAGGAAATCATTGAAAGGGGACATAGCCAGATACCAGTAACAACTCTAAAAACTAAAGCAGCATTTCTAACTTCCTACTCTTTGAACAATTTTTTCCCAATTGCTCACCTCATCCCCTATAAAGTTATACTATCACAGATGATACTCTGTATGTCTGCTAGGCACTATATGTTTATGCTTCATACATAAAAAGAGTAATTTTTTGCCAGGTGTGGTCACCCACGCTTGTAATCCCAGTACTTGGGAGGCTGAGACAGGAGGATGGTAGGTCCAGGGCCAGCCTCAGCTACTTAGTGAGACCCTCCACAACTTAGTGAGACCCTGTCTCACTAAGGGTTCAAAA
>PVLC010034044.1:0-17081 GCA_004027655.1 Graphiurus murinus | reverse complement strand
GGAACCCTAATACATTGTTGGTGGGATTGCAAATTAGTGCAACCACTTTGGAAAACAGTATGGAGGATCCTCAGACGAATGGGAATGATCCTACCATATGATCCAGCGATACCTCTACATTACTCATTCTTAAGAAATGCACTTAAATAATTTAAACATATGCCAGGCGTGGTGGCGCACGCTTGTAATCCCAGCATTTGGGAGGCTGAGACTAGAGGATCCGGGTTCGCGGCCAGCCTCAGCTACCTAGTGAGGCACTCTGCAACTTGGTAAGACTCGGTTTCAAAATAAAGAATAAAAAAAAAATAGGGCTGGGGGTGTAGCTCGAAGGTAGAATGCCCCTGAGTTCAATCCCCAGTACCGCAAAAAAAAAAAAAAAAAAAAAAAAAAAAATTTAAACATATGAAAGCAGTATCTGTCATATATTTCATGTCTGTTGGTATGTTTCATATGTTTCACCTGCTGATAAACTTTGTAAAAGTCCTCATCCCTGTTCATTCGTTCACCACCAGTTTCTCCCCACCAGCAGAACCCATTTTTCCAATTGATCTCAACAGAGACATCCTCTGAATCACTGTTGATCTAAAGTGGGGGCAATTTCATACATTGAGCACTGATGTAGAGGATGCTTTCACACCAACCAGCATTACAAATCTCATACCAGTGCCTCTTGAATTCAGCAGCTGCACCAACCTCAAAGTTACTGGCTACTTTGGTGCAGTTGCTCAATTAAGAGAGACAAAGGATGTAGAAAATAGCCTCCATTCTTTGCAAAACATTTTAACTAGAGTCCATGTACCTGGTACGTTGAGAAAAGGCTAAGGATACAGGGATTTCTCAGATTTGTTTGAAGTCCTGTTTGTTCCCTTATTGCTGTGAGACCAAGGGAAGTAAGTTTCTCTCTCTAAATCTCATTTGTAAAACTCAACTAAGTGTTTTTCTAGGAATACAATTGGAAGATGAGTGTGAACGTGCCTTATAAACTGACATCAAAGTATACAAAACTGTAATTGCCCACCTGGTTGGTGTCTCAACCATACTATTCTAAAACTAGTGCTGGTGAACAAATTTTCATAGTATATACACATTTTTCAAGACTTCTCTAGCAAGTTTTTTCATGAACAAATCATGTACTGAATGATAGGATGGGAGCCTAGCGATGTTCATCATCTACCATTTTACTGGGCAACTCTTTACTTGACAGTATATCCTATTATGAATCTGCCCTCCATCAAATGTGCAATCCAACAAGTATTTATTGAACACTTTCTATGTGCAGCCACTGTCCTTATTCCTGGTGTTAGTATTCACACATATGTGGATGTGTGTCTTTATGTGTATGTATAAAATGGGACACATATTGATAAGAGCAGATAAGGAAGATAGTGTTCAGTGCTATTCCACACAAAGCAATTATGGAAGGCTCTGTGAAGAAAAGCTAGCCACCCAGCTATCAAGTAGTAGAGTGTTGTAAGCAGAAGGAACTACAAGTACAAATGTCTGAG
Source organism: Graphiurus murinus (assembly GCA_004027655.1). Taxonomy (NCBI): domain Eukaryota; kingdom Metazoa; phylum Chordata; class Mammalia; order Rodentia; family Gliridae; genus Graphiurus; species Graphiurus murinus. Next base: position 15,576 of record PVLC010034044.1, on the reverse strand, counting down.
TAGAGGCGTGTTTAGAGTGTGTAGGGAATGGCAAGGATGCTGAGGCTTTGGTGCACTGAGCAAGGGGGAGACTAGTAGCTGGGGAGGTCAGAGAAGTAGCTGGAGTATCTAGGGGTAAGGCCAAGTAGTGCTTTGTAAGGACTCTGCTTTTCAGAGACGCCACTAGAAGACCCTGAACCAAGGAATGGCATGATCTGACCTAACTTGATAAAACACTCCAGTTGCTGTGTGGAGACCGTTTGGAAGCTGGAAGGTTAGAAGGAGCCATTGTAGTAATCTAGGTAGCAGATGATAGTGGCTTAGAATGGGATGGCAGTGGAGGAGGCAATGAGAAGGTGTCAGGCTCTGGATGTCTTTTGGTTTGGCAGGATTTGCTGACAGTTGACATGAGAGAAAGAGAGGAGTCAGGGATATTACTATGATTTTTGCCTGAGAATTGAAAAGTTGATTTTACAATTTACTAAGAGGGGAAGACTTGTTGTGTAGGTCTATAGAGTAGGAGCAGAAGCAAGATTTCCATTTTGGACATGTTGAGTGTGAGTTGTCTATCTATGTCCATATCATGGAGAGTAGGCAGTTTTATGTAAGTCCAGAGTTGAAAATAGGTCTGGGTTGGATACTGGAATGTGGGGTCTTTAGCATCTGGATGTCTTCAAAGCCATGAGGCCAGATGAGATCAGACAGGGAGTAAGGACAGACAGAGAAAAGGAGATGTCCAAGGGTTTTTCTGTTTCTATTTCTCAAATTTCATTTAAAATTCCATTTATTTTTGGTTAAAAAACCAGAGAATCATTACCATGTCTTAAGGACTCCTCTATCCAGTACAGGACTTTCTCCACATTGACAGAACTCAAATCCCCAACCTTACGTCTCCTTCATTCTTCCTTGTGAAAGTGCCTCACACAGGCTTTGCTGACAATTCTCTAGTCTTACACTTTCTGCACCTTTGTTGTTCTTATTTTCCCACCATGACTGGTCACCCACATTCTGCCTGTTGAGATACCACTATTCTCCGGGAGGCCCATTTCAAGTCTTATGTCCATGATGGAGTGATTTCTGTGCTCCCACAACCAAATCTGACCTCCTACTCTTTCTTAGCAACCACTGTACTTGTTTGTGCCTGTGGCAGATACTGCAGATTAGATCAGTTGGCACTTCCTCCAGCCCTCCTCTGAACTGCCTTTTTGTATTGAAGAAGCTGGAATGCTGAAAAAAAAAAAAAAAAGAGAGAGAGAGAGAGAAACAACAAAAAACACTGATCCCAGAGTCCTTCTCACCTGTGGTTTCTTTCTATGGCTGAGGTTTCTCAAGTAAATATCCAGCCTCACCTGATACTTGGAAGGTTGAAGTGGCCCTTGTGAGGTAAGAGGAACATTACTGAAATTTAAGTTTCATGCTAAGTTCTTTTGTTCTCCTGAGGTATTGAGTAGAGTCTCACCCAGGTCTTGGGTGCTGAGTGGAAGACAGCAGAGGTGCAACTGTGAGCACTTCCATGAACAGTTTTGTGGTATGTCTAAGCATCTCTTACTTGTATCACATCCAATTTTGCTTCCCTGGCCTTTCTAGAAATTCCATGAGCAACCAAAAATGCCATCATAAGCCATTTTTCTGCTATAAGTCAGTTCAGTGGATCCTGTTTTCTGCAATTAAACATCCTGACTGATAAAATAACTTTTCTTATTATGGCACAGCCTCTTAGTTTGCTCTATAACATGTTTTTTTTACAGTAATTTTATTGTTTTTTTCTTCTAGGTTAAGTCATTTAAGACAGGAAGTAACTATATCAAGGTAGTTAACACAATGACATCTGTTGAACACTACACTGCTATTGCTATTGAGTGGCTTGGACCTATTCACCTAACAAAGGTCACTTATTTATTCATAGCATTAAAAAAATTACTGAGTGTTAGGAGCATCATGAACCAAGAAAGCTTGTACAGCACCTCTATTCCAGGTGCTTGGTGGAAATAATTATGTCTTGTGTGCTTAGATGCGAGAAGGAAGTATAATACTTTTTAGTTGAGAAATCTGGCCCATCCTGGTTCACAATCATGAAAAATGCTCCAATGCCTATGTCAGGCAGAGGACCGCTAGTCGTCTTTGCAACAGTGGTGCTCTTAAGATCAACCTTCTGGAATCCTCTTTTTACTTCCTTCTTTATCTTTAATGCCCCTGCATTGCAACATTCTATTTGCTAAAATGAAGCAAAGGAGCCCAGAGAGGAGGTTAGACACAGGCAGACAGCCTCACTGAGGCTGCAGTGGAGATGAAAGGCTATGTTCTGATTGTTAGTATGCCAGCTCATATCTTTTGCCAAATGATATTTATACAGCTGAGAAGAGTATGTTAGTTTCGTGTTCCTTCTACACAGGAGTTACAGTAGGACCTTCTCAAGAGAAGGTCCTAAATGGAATGCATATGTTTTACTATGTCTAAATGAGCTTCCTATCCTCAGATCCTTGAGCCCCTAAATACTGTGACTTCGGCTGAGCCGGTAAAGTCCTTCTGGCCAGAATTCTGATTCAAATCCAAACTTTAGCTGGTTCTATTCCAGAATCAGAGTTGAACCATGTTGAGGTTTTATAGTGTGTGAATCCAATTCATTTTGGTTACTGAGGTTTAGGATTCATCAGAGAGGACTAGAATTAGTGTGAGGAGACATTTTATCAGACAGGTTTCAACTCAGCCAAATTTTCCTGAGAGCTCAGGAACTATGGTCCAAACCTGGGACCTCATCCACCAAAAGCATCAATTAGGCGGCTGAAACACAACCCACTAAGTCAACTTGGATTTGCCTAATGGAAATGTGAGTCAGTGTTCTCTGGGAAGCAGCAGCCAGGTCTGTGGGCCAAAGAGAATATAGACTGAGAATATAAGGCATTGACAAGCAACTTCCATTTTACAAAAAAATAAATAAATAAAATCACATGCAAATTGTTCTACTAATTAGGGCTCCTGAAAAGCAAGACAGTGTCAGCACCTAAAGCAATCAGAGCCTTTTCTCTGTGTTTTAAAATACTTAACCTCACATCTATTTAAACCTGAGACATGGAGGCTAGAGTTGCAGAGAAGAGATGATGGTGAGGAGTACTGGAAATAGATTTTTTTTTTGTTTGTTTGTTGGAAATAAGTGTAATCTTACAGTTGTTATCTCTTGTCCTCAAGTTTCATGGAGCAATGCAAAGCAGATGATAGGCTGAGAACGCTGTAGAAGGTAAAGCAAATGCTGTCCCCCCTTTTTTCCCTTGAGAACCAAAGTAGGGGTTGCTCTCTGAGAGATAAAACATTCCATTTATAAGTATCCTCTCTGTGGTGGAGGAAGGATGTGGGTGACTCCTAATGATCTGTGTATCAGCTCTTTATCAGCTGAAGATGTGAAAAAGAGAGAATCCCAAAGAAAAGCAGAACTGAAATACCCAATTGTTTACTCCTTTTTGCCGCAGAGGGTATAATATTTGTGTTGGTAATGTTTGCTGCTTTAAGAAGTTTCTCTTTACTTTGAAACACTGAAAGCAATCTGACCTAAAATTATAAATACAACATTTGAACAAACTCTTGATGGGTCATTGGTGTTGATAACTTAAATGGCTTTGTATTTATTTTAATTTGGGGTCTTTCTGACATCTTCATTTTTCCCCCCAGAAGATCACCCTTATATCATAGCAGGTGTTATGGTTTGGATCTGAAATGTCCCTCTAAGGCTCAATCCCCAGTGCAGCAACGGGCAGAGGTAGGGCTTTGGGAAGTGAGTGGATCATCAGGGCTCTGAAATCATCGGAGTGTCAATCAGTTGGTCAACTGATTATTTGGTGACATTAGTGGGAGGTGCTGGAAAATTGAGGAGGTGAGATCAAGTTGGAGGAAGTAGATTACTGGAGGGCAGTGCCCTGGAATAGTATTTCTTGTTCCTGCGTGTGTGTCTCTTTCTCTCTCTCTCTCTCTCTCTCTCTCTCTCTCTCTCTCTCTCTCTCTTTCCTTCCTGCTTGTCATGAGCTGAGCAGACTTCTCCCACCACACCCTTCCACCATGATGTTCTCCCGACCTCAGGACCAAAGCAATGGAACCTACTGACCATGGACTGAAGCCTCTGAAACTGTGAGCCCAAATTAATCTTTCCTCCTTTAGGTTATTTTTCTCAAGTACTTGTCATAGTGACACAAAGCCAACACAGTAGGTTGTGTGGGAGTGGAGAGAATTCTAGATGAGGCATCTTTGGTCACAGGTGACCCCTCTGGCGACATCGTTCATAAGGTATGTCCATGGGTAGGTCTGTTCTAATTTCTTCAGTAATGGGACAGGGCAGAATGAACATTTTCTAAGACATTTCCCAACCTGATCAATTGATTTTAAGACTTTAACAATTTACTCTGCTGGTCTTTGTGCCACTGGACCAGCCTCTTCCCATCTCTCCTCCCATATTTCCTCCATTGGCACACACTGCTACACTCTGAAGTTCTGTATATTCTTGTTTAAAAGTCAAGTCAAACTCTGATGTAGTACCCATACATAATTTATCTCATTGTCAACAGAACCTAAGAGATGTCTTTCGACTTTTCTACAAGATGCCAAAACAACTGCCCAATTTGCAAACTAAATTGAAGATGTCAACAGAATTAATAAATCACTGAATGATTGACAGAAATGACTATTTGATGACTGAATTCATCAGGTTAGTGGCAACAGTCCAATCAGTCTCCCTGTTCAGGCATTTTTCATCAGAATGGAAGGATTGGGAATAGAGGCCACATAGGAGGGCGGTGGGACTCATATATGAATCTCTATCACATTATATAGCTTTGTGGAAATCTAACATCACTTTATCAAGTTTGGGTGCCCAAGAATAGATTGAAAAAAAACCATAAATGTATAAGTGCTGCAAAGTTATTGGAAGCCTTTCAGAAAACACGTGGCCCAAATATAGAGCCCAAGTTTATTGCCTTCATGTATAATAAGTGACAGTGGTGTGATCTCTGAGGAGCAAGAGGACAGTGACTCTGAAAACATCTGACACAGGAGACAGAGTGTGGATGGGCACTCCTGTCTCCCTGAAGTAGAGTCAGGCTGGCTCCATGGCTCTAGCCCTGCCTTGCAGCCTGGTGATTTGTCTGGAGGTAGAGCAGCGAGCTCCCTTAGGCTTCAGCTTTCCCAGGTTCCCTGGGTAAGTGGCACTGATGGTGGGGGAGTGGCAGGGCAGCTGGTCTAATCACGGAGCCTCTGCCCCTCAGGTTTCCACTGCCGCAGCTCCAGGGCCTGTTCACCCCTCCCAGCATAGGAAATTCCACCCTTGGAGCTTTTATTGTGGCTCCCAGCCCTTTTGTGGTTATATTCATTAATATTCATTTTTTTAAAAATTGTTAAATATAGATTTAAACCTAGAGAAATAGATGTTTTGCTTCAAGAAAATCTAAAAAAAAAAAATTATTCCTGTATAATTTATATCTTGAAACACGTGGTTCTTGATGCTGATACCGTTGCATTGAATTTCTTTCTTCCTCTTACCTTCTTATACACTCAAAGGAGCTTTCTAGAATGGTAAAAACAAGTGCACACCAGCTAACGATAAAATCTTTTCTTCTCACTTTTCCCTCTACCCACAGGCCATAATAAATGTCCGATGTTTCACAATGTTTAGAGTCTCGGTTAAAGGACAAATCATACTTCTGTTCCTTAAAATAATAACTTAAAATACCCAACGTTGTATTAGTCATCTTTCCATTGCTATAACAAATGCCTGAGAATTTATGCTATACCAACCTATAAGAAAGAAAAGTTGATTTTGACTCATGATTTCAGTCTACGAAGTTTCAGTCCATGGGCACTTGGCACTGGTGCTTTTGGGCCTATGGGGAAGCAGTATGAAGTGGTAGGAGTGTGAGGCAGAGAAGACCACCCACCCCCATAGTGGCAGGGAAGCACAGAGAGAAAGAGGAGGGACTGGACCTCACTATCTCCTTCAAGAACACATCCCTGGTGGCCAAACTTTCTTCTAGTAGGCCCCACCTCCTAAAGATTTCATCACCTCTCAAAAGTGTCACAGGTGGGAACCAAGCCTTTAACATATGGGCCTTTGGAAGACTCGTATTCAAAATGTAACAAATATCAATTCAATAAATATTTAGGGAGTGTTTCTTATGTGCCAGGCATTGTTCTAAATACTAGTGACAGAGTGATGAACAGAACAGATAAAAATTTGTATTTGGATGGTAAGTACTGTTATGGTTTGGGTTTGAAGTGTTCCCAAATGACTGGTATGCTAAAGGGTCGGTCACCTGTGCAGCAGTGTCCACAGGTGGGGATTTTGAGAAGAAATTGGATCATGAGACTATGACCGCCTCTGTGGACTGTCCATTGAGGGAACCACAGCAGAGTGAACTGGGAGTTGATGGAACCAGTTGGAGGAAGTGGGTACTTGGGGGTATGACTTTGGGGACTATATTTTCTCCCTGGTCCCTTTCTGTCTCACCTGAGTGTCATGAAGTGAGCAGCTTCCCTCCACCACACCCTTCTGACATCGTGTCTTTACTTCTTGTTAGGCCCAAAGCAATGAAGCTGGCTGACCATGGACTGAAAACCCTGAAACTGAGCCAAAACAAATCTTTTCTTCTTGAAGCTGCTTTCATTGGGTATTTTCTCAGCAATGAAAAGCTAACTAGCACAAGTACTAAGGAGAAAAGAACAGGAGGATATGAAGTGTCTAGAGAAGAGTAAAATTTAATTAGGGCATTCAGGAAAGGCCTCACTGAGGAATGACCTGAAGGAAGGGAGGGATATACTCAAGAAAGGAAGGCATTTGAAGCATGAGGAGGAGTGTGGCTGGAGCAGAGGGAGTCAGGAAGATTGAAAAGAAACGGTAAGAGAGGGCCAGAGGGTATGTGCTGTGGCTCACAGGAAGGAACTTCTGAATGAAATGGAAAGCTGTTACAGGGTTTGAAGAAGTGGAAGGACATGAACTGATTTCTGTTTTAACAGACTCATTCCAACTGCTATATTGAAAATATGCAAAATATGTAATGGTTTTATGGAAGCCCAGGTAGAAGGCAATGGAATAATTCAGGTGAAGTGTAGTGGTACTGGGGATCGAGCTCAGGAGCATCCAACTACTGACCCATACCCCCAGTCGTTTAAATTTTTCTTTTTTCATTTTGAAACAGTATCTCACTAAATTACTACATGGTGGCCTCCAACCTGCAATCCTACTGTCTCAGCTTCCAAGTACTGGGATTACAGGTGCGTACATCATACCCAGCTAAGCCACATGTTTTTTTGAGGTATAGGAAGGTCATTTGGAAGACTCCATGTTAAAAGGACTGGCTTAGAAAATACTGGTTGAATGGACAAGACCACATTTCAAAGAAATGAGAAAAATAATAACTTCTACTAAAAGTCACTTTAAGATTTTAGACATATCAGAAAGACTCCTAAAAATAGTAATAAGCTAGTGGTTATTTTAGAATAGATGTGAATAAGTATGAAAGAAGAAAACAAGCAAAGCTGTTTAGATACATAAGCCCTTCCAGAGTCTCTGAATTAATGACTTATTTCACTCAAAGGAAGCAGCAACCTTCAAAGTCAGCTTGATGCTAAACTGCCCTCAATAGGTCCCATTGCCCACCAGTGGTGGGATTCAAATAATTTTGAGATAGCTGCCATCTTGGAGAAAGGAGAAACAAATCCAGATATCACATATCATTTTTCTTTAATTGATTATCACTGGTTCCAACCTGTTCTCCCTAAATTTGTTGAAACCAATCCCTCTTTACCAAGGAAATGCCTGTTAAGTCATCAGGGATCAGACAGATCTTTCTCACAGCTTCCCATAAAAACAAAACAAAAACCTTAAATCCCAACCCTCTCAAAAATAGGTCCCATAACCTGTGTCTTTTGTCATTTTCATTTCCACACTTTTGGTCTCTAACTTGTGAATGGTTGCCAAGCCAAGTCTGTTCTCTGTATATAGGGAGGTGATCTATATTCACTCCTGCTTTTACAAGAATTCTGAAAGCAAGCTCATGGATTCATTTGAAGTGGAAAAGCAGAGAAGAACTCTAGGGAAAGATCACCTTGATTCTGCACGCCACAAGCCAGCCAGGCCCACACTCAGGCTCTGCAGGAGGAGGCTCATAAAACCCATGACTTCTTGCCTCTACAGTTAGCTACACACAGCAGATAGATTATAGGAAATACATAGCTGAGGATGCATCTAAGAAACAGTATTGAAATCCTTATAGTACCTATTCCACATTAACTTACATCTCTTAAAATTAGAATGTGTGATCATTCAAAGAACTAGGAAGTTTTCTAAGTATATTGCAAATATAATTCTGATCATAAGAAGAAACAAATTAAATACTGTTGAAGTATCCTTTCAAAAAACAAGTGAATAGTAATATTAGGTAAATTTCTTTAATACTTAGCCATCCTCTCAACACATACAATTGAATGACTTTGTTTACATTGTCTCACAGGATCTTTACCACTAATTCAGGAGAAAATGTACCCAGTCTGGGAGTTGAAGGACTTTTCCAAAGACATGGGTTTGTACATGACAAAATTGAGATTCACAAGAAGGTCTTCCTAGGTTCAATCTAATATTTGGTCTCCTGACTGTTATGTTAATATTGTAGGTCTCCTTGAACAAATATTGTTAGTACTTTGTAAATGAGTCACATCATTATATGCTCTTGAAAGTGATACAACTGTTTTCATTTTTAAATGAATGTAATCTGGAATTTTCACCACTTTATTCTATTTAATTATTTAGAATTTGTATGAATCTACCATAAAACTCACACATGCTAGCCAAGACACAGAAAGAAAAATAAATGAATTCCACAAAAGTGGTCCAAAAATTAGTGTTATCTTGTTTTTCTTTAAATTGTGTTCCATTGGTTCTAATAGCTGAAGGATTCAGTTGCCCAAATACACATAGAGCAGCTCCAAACTTTTTAAATAAAAAGTAAAGTAGACAGAGCTCCTGCTCCCTAGAGCTTAAAATAGAAAGTTCAATAGGGGAATATAATCATGCAAAGAATATAACCACACAGCCCTCTGCACAAGAGGAGGGTGCATGGAATAATTAACATGCCAACAAGTACACAAATGATTGCCATGTTTAATATCCTTTATGAGGTTTTTAAAATCAGGGGCACTGTGCAAAAAAGAAAAGCAACTATCACTCAGATCAGGGAGGATCCAAGAAGAAACAAAAGGGAGAAAGAACCTTTCCCAGTAGAGAGATAGCTGGACAAAGCCTGGGAGTGGCTCAGATGAAAGAGGCGTATGCTGAGGAGGTAGGCTTAGGAAAAATGGAGGGAGTATGAAGGAAGAGAGGAGATTCAGTATAGACTCCAAGGATCAGATAAAGAGACCATTCCAAGGCCCGGCAGCCTGGCCTGGAGGAGAGGGCCCATCCGAAAGCTGCAGCAGATTTCAAAGGGTGAGATAACCAGGTGCCCGTGGTGAAGGCCCTGGCCTGGCTGGCCCCATCACTTGGGTGGTCAGAGTCTAAGGGAAGAGAGTTAGCTGTGAGAGGGACTAGCCATAGTGAGGTTGGGAAGCAAGTTACTCTGTACATAAATCCCTTTATCCACGTAATGACACTTCAAATAAAAAGGGCAGCATTCCAATCTGTTAAGACCCTTCTCCCATTCACTTTATATTTTCAGGCTATAACTCTATACATGGAGTGGAGACAAGGGTAGAAAGATGGAAGGTCAATGTGGTTAGGGAGGAAAGAAGGACACTTTATAAACAGGATGAGGTTAGTGGTAAAAATTGACATAAAATATACTCACTGCTACATTTTAGTCTTCTTGTGATGTTCTTTGATCATGTTCTTTATCCATTTGAAAAGATTCAAGTCTCATCTCCAAAACATCACTGTTAACACACTCTCTTCCTTCCTTCTGTGTCTTTATAAAAGTGCATGGATTCAGTCTGTACTGTATTGTCCCTTGTTTCCATACTATTTGGTGGAGAATTTTGCTGTTATTTGTAGTGGTTAGCAGCTAAGGATCTAGAGCCAAACAAGCCTTGGTTCAGATTTTGCATCTACTGCTCACAAGCTGTGGAACGTTGGGGAAATATTTAATGTCTCTAAGCCTCAATATTCTCATCTGTAAAAAGGAATAATGATAATATCTACCTGCATAGTTCCATTATTGTGTGATCAAATAAAACAATGTATGGAAAGCATTTAACACATGGCTAGCAAACAGTACTGAAAGAATATTAAAGACTGGAGGGTTTTGCTTTGCTTTAATGTATGCTTTCACTTTAGATAGATTTTTTAAGTTTCTTAAGAATAACAGGTACCCTATCAAAATACTACATCTTGTCTTCCACAAACAACAGGTTTGAAAATTATAAGTACTGTGACCATGACTATGTTATACACCTCAGCAATATAGAGACAGAAAGTAAATATTTCTGTCCATCATTCATATGGCAACAAATACTGTTAATTCCTGGACTGACTAGAGTGATGGCTTGTGAAAGAAATGATATTGAAACTACTGTGAGTTATTCAGTTGACATGAACGTGATCTTTGGCAATGCTTATGGAGGTGCGGTGATGTTTGATATCAGTTATTCATTCTGATGATGATTTTCCTGCCTTACACTGCATCATAGCAATCGTCTATTTGAGAGGGCTTTTCATCTGAGTCATAACATGCTAAAAATTTTAGGCTTTTTTTATCTCAATAAACTCGATTTTTAATGATAACATCCTATTTTAAATATACATCACTTGAATCTCACTCTTTGGTGCATAAAGAATCCCTCTCTTTAGGACTCTACTAAATCTTTGTGAGTCTCACCACAATGGTTCAGTTCAGTATCCTCCCTCCCCACCACTGAATACATTAAAAACAACACAAAACACTGTCATCCATGGAGGAGTTCATAAACTCCAGCCTGAGAAAGACAGCCAGCAATCGGTGCAAGTCACGTCTTGGACTTTTTGTTTTATCGACTTTCCCAGAATATTGGCTCAATGTTAATAGAGAAGCCATACATAAAATTCAGAAAGGAAGAGGTCAGTTAGTCTATGGGAGGAGAGAACCTACTGCTGCCCACACCTCCGGGAAACACTGAGTTTGCTAAATCTGCTATTGTCAACTAGGATCATGTGGTTGATAAAAAATCATAAGGTCCTAAAGTATGCATACTCAGCTTCATGGAGTTATTGCTAAACAGGCCTATAAGGTGCTTTTTTGTTTCATGCATAAACTTCAAATGCAGTGGCACCAAAGAGCAGTTACTTGTAAGCACAGATTCCTTTGCCTGCCAGGCCATGCACTATTTTAATTTTTTGAAACTGTGATTAAAGAATTTGAAGTCCTGTGTAAGACTATTCCCTTGCTATTTGTTCACAATTATTTCATATTCTTACTCAGCATTATTAGCTATAGTTATGAACCACAATCATATAGCTTTAGAACTAAAAAATGTTCTTAAGAGAAGCTGATGCTGAGAGAACTTAAAATCATCTGCTCCCTGTGCATGTTGAGGCATGCCTTGAGAGACTGAGACAGAAGGATTGTAGGTTTGAGGCCAGCCTCATCAACTTTGGAAGACCATCAGCAACTTAGTAAGACCCTGTTTCAAAATAAAAATAAAAATAGGACTGGGGGCCAGGAGCAGTGGTCACTCCTATAATTCCAGTACTTGGGAGCTGAGATAGGAAGGAAGATTGCAGGTTTGTGGCCAGCCTCAGCAACTTAGTGAGGCTCTCCACAACTTAGTGAGACCCTGTTTCAAAATAAAATAGAGTTGGGTGTGTAACTCAGAGGTAGAATGCCCTGGGTTCATCCCCCAGTCCCCCTCATCCACACTCACACAAAATAGGGCTGAGAGTGTAGCTCAGAATTTGAATTCCCCTGAGTACAATACCCAGTAACAAAATAAAATAATCTGCTCAAAGACCCACAGTTGATAAAAAAAAAAATAGGTCTGGGGTCAGTCCTCTGTTCTCCCACTCCCAAGTGGAGTGTTGATACCAAGCCATGCAGTCCAGCTTTCAGCAGCAAAGGAATCACAATGTCCCCAGACACTTGTACTCTCATATACCCCAAACCTCTATAACCACCACCCTTTCTTTCAAGCATTTCCTCTTTTTTGTGTGTGAACACTTCATATTCTAAGGTAATCAGATAGAATTCAAGCAATTTCAGCACATTTCACCAATACACTAAAATCATGACTTCTTATACATTTGCAGTAAAAAGCACATGTATCCCCATGGCAAAAGATATTAACAAATTGTTGGGAATTCTCCAATCCAGGCCTCTTCTCCAACACAGACCCAAGCCAGATGCAAGAGGAGAAAAACCTGTATAAAATAAAACCCAGCAGTGTGGTGGTGTGGGACCAGGGGCCACTACAGCACAACAGAAGAAGGGCCCTGGAAAGCTTCCTCAAATTGCTGACTCTAATGCAAAGGATGGGAAACAGCTGGGCTAAGGTTGGGTGGGAAGAAGTGCCACCATTAGGATAACCAGGTTTGCCTTTTATTCTACCACTCACTAGCTATGAACCCACGGGCAAGCTACCCAATGTCCTGGGCTTCAGTGTTCTTATCTAAAATTGATGGTATTAATAGTAATGTTCCCCCAAAGTTCTGTGAGGTTTAAATGATCACAGATATAATATTCTTGGGAAAGCATTGGACATATAGTAAATATTCTATGAATTTCAGCCAGTATGTTGTTAATGATGATGAAATCATATGTTCAAAGAATCAAAGGTAAAAAGAGCATAGTCTATTCCAAGAGAAGCACATAGTTTACAATGGTGGACGTAAAGAGGATGGATTTACTTAAACTGAACTGTATTCATCTCACCCAGCCTTTGGCTAGATGAGAAAGCGCACCTCACTCTAGCTAAGAGAGGAGAATACTCACTGAAGTGTGTTTCCCCTTTCTTCACCTCTAAGGCATTCAAGGCAGCTCCCCAGTTGATGGTGAGTTTATAGCACCCCCATTAGAAGGCATGTGTAGATTTGGGATAGTCATTAGAAATAGGAGGGGAAAAATGAAGCACTTAGAGTAAGGTGTAGTGGAGCCCAAGGAGTAGCTGTGGGGATGAACACCTGGGCTGATAATTGACTTAGATCTATGTTTAAATAGAAGAGAGTATTCCCACTGTAGGTCTAGGGCCCAGAAAGTTCCAGTGTCAGTGCCCTACAAGATCTTCCTTGAGAGGTGCCATTTAAATGACCTGAAGTTGTTGAACTCAGAAAACAAACTGCAGCTTGCAGCTTAGGGATGACCCACCTGGAAGGACTGTCAACCGGTGAGTGAAAACCAACCCTGCCTGGGTCTCAGGCTGTGGGACCATCTCCTAAGTGGGCTCTTGGGCCCACAGGGGCCCTGAGGGCCTGATTGCTAATGAAGGGGCTATTATACAGAACTGGCAATAAGTCCTGTGCCATGGGTATGTCAGTTTATTCACAAAAGCTGGTGTTGTTTCTAGCATAGAGAAGTTGACAACTTAGAAGCAGTGAAGAAATAACTTCCAGGTGTCACAGTAAACCTTGAGAAGAAGTTTTCTCAACAGGCAAACATGTTATGCTTAAAAATCTGAGGGCCACTAGGCATGGTGGTACATATCTATCATCCCTGTACTTGGAAGGCTGAGACTGGAGGATTGCAGGCTCAAGGCCAGTTTCAGCAACTTAGTGAGACTCTGTTTCAAAATTAAAAAAAATAAAAATAAAAAGTTCTGGGGGTGTAGCTCCAGAGTAGAATGCTCCTGGGTTCAATTCCCAGAACCAACAGAAAAAGAATAAAATCTCAGAACCGTGGGGCTTATTCTTTGGCAAGAAAGGATGACCAGTCCAAACTACTTAAACAGGCATCCTTTCCTTTAAAATAAACAAAATCTAAATTCTAAGAAAGTGATCTATGTTTGAAACATCAAAACAAAATGTGATGGGACTCAGGCATTGTTTCTCCGTTGTGTGCCCCCAAATGCCCTAAAACCCTAAAAAAAGATCTGTGGCTGGCAGATTTAGCACTTCTGCTGAAAGACTACCTCCGTTCACATTCCAAGCAGATGAGGAATTTAGACCCTCTTCTGTCTCCCTCCACCCCTTTTCGTTCCCATATCTCCTAGAAGGTTGTCTGGGCCTCCCAATCCTGCTTCCTCTCAAACTTAAGACAGACTCTCCCACCTCCCCTTTCCCCCATAGAAGAACTTTGTGCTTGCTGGCTGGTGAGTATTGTATTGAGCTGTGTTCATCTAAAGAGCAGGATGTATTCACATTGTGACCCAGTGCATTATATAAAAGCCTTTATTAATCACTCCATGGTGCCATCAAGTGACAGGCGTTTGGTTCTCAAAAGCAAATACTCCAAACCAAGAACCTTAATATAGTGGTGGATATAAAATTATAATGGCCAAGTGGCAAGTCTTTGGTGCATTTAGAGGATCACAAGAGGATAAAAAGAGCTTCTGGTGCCTCTCTAATTGTTTTTAAATTTTTATTTATGGTGATATTAAGCAGCTCCCTAAGAGCTCCAGCCATTTAAATTATGGTGATTCTTTCTGAAGGCTTTTAACTGTAAGGAAATTGGGAATTAGTCCCCGTTCAGAGGAGACATAGGTGCCTGAGTGTTTCCTAACAGATGGTATTCTTACAGACCTGCTGAATGGATACCTTACCAGTGGTTTGCAAACTTTCTCTGGAAGGACTTTTTAAAATTCAAATTGCTATGCCTTCTCTTGGCACTTCTGATTAGTAGGGCCTGGGTGGGCCCTGAGAATTGGCATTTTTAATAAGTTCCCAGGTCATCCTGATGCTGCTGGTCTGGGGACCATACTTTGGGAACCACTGCTATAGAATATCCTGGAACTAAATCCACCACACTATCTGACATTGTTGGATAAGGTTTTAAATGATGTGGGTCCCCTGTTACAGTTTGGATCTGAAATGTTCCCCAAAGTCCCACATGTGAAAGGCTTGTTCTCCACTTTGGTGCTATTGAGAGTGGTGGGAACTTTAAGAGGTGGATCCTACTGGAAGGAAGTTGGGCTATTGAGGGAGTGCCCAGTGAGACCCCAGCTCCTCCTCTTCTTCTCTTTTTGCCTTCCAGCCACGATGAGGTAAATATCTTCCTCCCCCATATGGTTCTTTTATAATAAAATGCCTTGCCCTAAGCCCAGAAATAATGGGGCAAATAAGCCATGGAGTAAAACCTCCAAAACTGAAGGCCAAAATAGACCTATCCACTTTATAAGTTGATTATCTCAGATATTATGTTACAGTAACACAAAGCTGACTAACATAGTCTTCCAAGAACCTCAGTCTCTCCATCATTTTTATTCCAGGAATATGCTAGTCTTCCTATCTCCTATCAGATCCTCATGCTATCCTTTTAAAATTGTCTGTAGATTAGATTCTGTATAAGGTGAAACAATATTAGGTCATAACCATAGAGTTAATATAAACATAGGGGTAAGGCAAGTAATTATATGATGACATGAACCCAGTTAAAAATTTCTTGGATTACTTGGGAAAACTGAAAATAATTTCATTTAATTTTCCAGAAAATCTAATGATCTCCCCCCCCC
>PVLC010034043.1:0-17133 GCA_004027655.1 Graphiurus murinus | reverse complement strand
GCTTGTAATCTAGGTTTGTGGCCAACCTCAGCTACTTAGTGAGGCCCTCCGCAACTTAGGGAGACCCTGTTTCAAAATAAAGAATAAAAAATTGGGCTGGGGGTGTAGCTCAGAAGTAGAACGCCCCTGAGTTCAATCCCCAGTACCACAAAAAAAAAAAAAAAAAAGAAAAAAGATATACATGGCAAATAAGCGCACAGGTTGCTCATCGTTAATATTTAAGGAGGTCCAAAATAAGATGACAATAAGTTCACTACATCATGCTGCTAGAAATTAAAGTGATGATGCTCTTTTTTTTTTTTTTTTTTTTTGGCAGTACTGGGGATGGAACTCAGGGGCATTCTACCTCCAAGCTACACCCCCAGCCCTATTTTTTATTCTTTATCTTGAAACAGGGTCTCACTAAGTAGCTGAGGCCGGCCGTGAACCTGCGATTCTCCAGTCTCAGCCTCCCAAATGCTGGGAGGGGCTCACTAAGTAACTGAGGCTGTCTTCGAACCCGGATCCTCTGGTCTCAGCCTCCCAAGTACTGGGATTACAAACATGTGTCACCACTCCCGGCTGTGATGTTCCTTATGAAGTATGAATTAAAATGATGTTTCTTACCAACTCTGGTGTTTTTTCCTTGTGTATGTGGTATTAGCGATTGAACCCAGGGGCATCCTACCTCCAAGCTAAACCCCCAGACCTATTTTAATTTTATTTTTAAAACAGGGTCTCGGCCGGGCATGGTGGCACACGCTTGTAATCCCAGCATTCGGGAGGCTGAGACCGGAGGATCCGGGTTCGAGGCCAGCCTCAGCTAACCTAGTGAGGCACTCCGCAACTTAGTGAGACTCGGTTTCAAAGAATAAAAAATAGGGTTGGGGGTGTAGCTCGGAGGTAGAATGCCCCTGAGTTCAATCCCCAGTACTGCAAAAAAAAAAAAAACAAAAAAAAAAACAGGGTCTCGCAGGCCAGGTGTGGTAGCCCACGCTTGTAATCCCAGTACTTGGGAGGTTGAGACAGGAGGATCTGGATTCTCGGCCAGCCTCAGCTACTTAGTGAGGTCCTCTGCAACTTAGTGAGACCCTGTTTCAAAATAAAGAATAAAAAATAGGGCTGGGGGTGTAGCTTGGAGGTAAATACCCCTGGATTCCATCCCCAGAACCACACACACAAAAAAAGGCCAGGGTCTCGCTAGGTTGATGAAAGTCTCACTACTTGCTGAGGCTGTCCTTGAACCTGTGATCCTCCTGTCTCGGCCTTCCAAGTAGTGGGATTACAGGTATGTGCCCCCACACCTGGCTGAGTTGTTTTTATTTTTGTCTTTTTTAATTGTGTTGTTGCTGGGACTGCAATCTAGGGCCTCGTGCATGCTAAGCATGTGCTCTACCACTGAGCTATACCCCCAGCCCTTATTTCTGGTTTCTCTTTGGCCAGTCTTTGTCTGTGCCATCCCTTATTGGGAATGAATGCTTTCTTTCAGAAAGAGCCTGCCTTTGTCTCTGGTGAAGCTAGTGGTTTTTGTTAACCTGGGGACACTCAGAGTGACAGGTCGATGCAGGTCTTAACTACCTGCCGAGGATGTCTTTGAACCCGTAATCCTCCTGTCTCAGCCCTCCAAGTACTGGGATTACAAGCATGCGCCACCACGCCCAGCTCTAGCTAGAGTTCTTTACATTCCCACTTTGTGTATTTTTCAGCAAGGTAGAATGAGTTGATTCAAGGAACTTGGCCTCGTGTGTTATAGGTGTTTCTGATAAACTGAGGAAGTAAGTTCTAGGAGAAAATGAATTATTTGCCACTTTTTACTCAGGTTCCTCCAATGCTTTACTAATAGGCATTTTGAATTTTAGTTCTTTTCTTTACTTTTTGTTTATTTTGCAGTGTTAGGATATTTTTATTATGTTGAATGACTAGAGAATGTCAGAACAAGTTTTTCTATTTCAATTTTTCATCATGGAATTTCTCCCTATATATTTTGGCTAATGTATCCATGAGAATGTAGATTTGAGTGTGTGATTTTATTTTGTGCTTAATTTGATGTCATTTTTCTTTATAGGAAATGCAAAAGGACCATGTGTGTGCTGTCAAGGTGGAGGAGATCCTGACTTTAAGACCAGAAGCCAGTCTGCGCTGCATACATGTGCGTGCACAGTGTGAAGCATGTAACAGTAGAACTCCTGGAACACGGTGCTCAGGGCCCCAAGACGATCCACTCGTGCGGCTATACACTCTGACTTCCAGGGACACTCGTGACCGGCCGCGTTCCTAGAAATACCTGAACGGTGGAATGGTTATGAGAAGGTGAAGGCAGCCTGCATTTGGACCAGTTTGTTAATGACCTAAGATGTTAACATGATGGAGGAGCCGGGGTAGCTATGGTGGGTCATGGAGAATAACCAGGACGCTTGTCCCCAAGGGGACAGTGATTTCGTATCTGATAAAATAAATTTCAAAATAGAGGAGGAGGAGGAAGATGATCCAGTCCCTAGTCACTGCTTGGAAAGAGTGGACTTTGAGCAGGAGGAGAGAAGACAGACGGACAGTGGTGATGAGCAGGCGGAAATCCGAGCGGCGGGCCGTGGGAAGTACCTCCCTGCCGAGCACGAGGATGAGTACGGGTCTCTGTTCTCGCAGTACAGCAGCACACTGTACAGCGTAGCCATGGAAGCCGTGACCCAGAGCCTTCTTTCCAGCCGGCACATAAGCTCCAGGAAGAAGTCTCCAGCTTGGAAGCATTTCTTTATCTCTCCTCGAGATAGCACTAAAGCAATATGTAGGTACTGTATGAAAGAGTTTAGTCGAGGCAAAAATGAAAAAGACTTGAGTACCAGCTGTCTCATGAGGCACGTGAGGCGCGCGCACCCCGCCAAGCTCGTCCAAGAGAATGGGAGCGTGCCGGCAGGGTCCTCTCTGCCCTCACTTCTGCTCCCGCCGCAGCCTGCGGACGCGGGGGAGCTCAGCACTGCACTCTCCCCCATCAGATTTGTCCAGAAAATGGCACCCAAGATCCCGTCCCCTGACCGAATAAAAGAGGAGTCTGTGTCCCTGGGCTCCTCTGAAGTCTCCTCCGACGTGGCCACCGCTGAGAAGTACAGCGGGGAAGAGGCAGGGTCGTCCCCCCACCTCCCTGCACTCCATTACGACGGGAGTGCAGAGGGCATGGCGGAGCGAAACCTTCCCCTCCCCAAGAGCACGTCTGGGTCCAGGAGGAGGTCAGCAGTCTGGAAGCACTTCTACCTGTCGCCCCTCGACAGCTCCAAGGCTGTCTGCGTGCACTGCATGAACGAGTTCAGCCGAGGGAAGAACGGGAAGGACCTGGGCACGAGCTGCCTCATCAGGCACATGTGGCGGGCACACCGCTCCATCGTGCTGCAGGAGAACGGGGGCGGCACGGGCATCCCGCCCCTGTACCCCAGCCCCCCCACGCTGCTGCCGGCCCTGCTGCCTCCGGAGGGGGATCCCAGCTCTGTGTCGTCCTCTCCAGGAAAGCTGGTCAAAGAGTGCCCTTCCGCCTCCTCCTCCCCAGACAGGCTGGCCGAGGACTTGCCGCTGCACGTCAGCCCTGGAGATGCGCTCCGGGAAGACGTGTTGTCGTCCTCGGAAGACGCAGGCGAGGCCTCGGTGGCATCCTCTCCTGAGAAGCAGCAGGCCGACGAGTTGAGCCCTGGCAGGTTTGAGTCTGGCGCTGTCTTCCAGCAGAATAAAAAGGTCATGAAAAGGCTGAAGTCGGAAGTCTGGCACCACTTCTCACTGGCCCCCATGGACAGCCTGAAGGCAGTGTGTCGGTACTGCAGCTGTGTCATCAGCCGGGGGAAGAAGGGGGACGTGGGCACCAGCTGTTTGATGCGGCATCTGTACAGACGCCACCCTGAAGTTGTGGGAAACCAGAAGGGCTTTCTGGGTGCAAGTTTGGCAAACTCTCCATATGCCACTTTGGCTTCTGCAGAAAGTTCCTCCTCCAAGTTAACTGGCTTGCCAACAATGGTCAGAAAAAATCAAGTTATATTTCCTGTTAGTAGCAAGAAGACCTCAAAGCTGTGGAACCACTTTTCTATTTGCTCTGCGGACTCCACTAAAGTGGTGTGCCTGCACTGCGGCCGGACCATCAGCAGGGGGAAGAAGCCCACCAACCTGGGCACCAGCTGCCTCCTGAGGCACCTGCAGAGGTTCCACGGCCACGTGCTCAAGACTGAAGGCTCAGAGGCCGCCCCGCCCTGCTCCCCAGGCGCCCGGGGGCCACTGGGCACGGAGTTGTCGGGGGCTCCCTCCTTGGACGACTCCAGTGAGAAGCTGTATGACTGTCACCCAGTTGCCAAAAAAATCACAAGTCTCATAGCGGAAATGATTGCACTTGACCTCCAGCCATACTCTTTTGTAGACAATGTTGGCTTTAACAGGCTGCTCGAATACTTGAAACCTCAGTACTCTTTACCCTCCCCTTCCTACTTCTCCAGGACAGCTATCCCAGGTATGTATGACAATGTGAAGCAGATGATTATGTCACAGCTGAAGGAAGCCGAGAGCGGTGTGGTCCACTTCACATCAGGAATATGGATGGGCAACCAGACCCGCGAGTACCTGACCCTCACGGCTCACTGGGTCACCTTTGCGTCGTCGGTCCGGCCACACTGCGAGGACCACCATTGTTCAGCACTTTTAGACGTGTCGCAGATCGACTGTGACTACAGTGGCATCAGCATCCAGAAGCAGCTGGAGAGTTGGTGGGAGGCCTGGGTGACCTCCCTCGGCCTCCAGGTGGGCATCACGGTCACCGACAACCCGAGCATCGGGAAGACGCTCAGCGAGGGGGAGCACGCCAGCGTGCAGTGCTTCAGCCACACGGTGAACCTGATCGTGAGCGAGGCCATCAAGAGCCAGCGCATGGTGCAGAACCTGCTGAGCATGGCGCGGAAGCTGTGCGAGCGCGTCCACCGCTCGCCCCGGGCCAGGGAGAAGCTGGCCGAGCTGCAGAGGGAGTACGCGCTGCCGCAGCACCACCTCATCCAGGACGTGCCGTCCCGGTGGAGCACGTCCTTCCGCATGCTGGAGCGACTCATCGAGCAAAAGAGGGCCATTAACGAGATGTCCATCGAGTGCAACTTCAGAGAGCTGATCAGCTGCGACCAGTGGGAGGTCATGCAGTCCGTGTGCCACGCGCTGAGGCCCTTCGATGCCGCGAGCCGGGAGATGAGCGCCCACGTGTCCACCCTGAGCCAGGTCATCCCCATGATCCACATCCTCAGCAGGAAGGTGGAGATGCTGTTCGGGGAGACGATGGGCATCGACACCATGCTGAAGTCGCTGAAGGAAGCCATGGCCAGCCGCCTGTCCGCCACCCTCCACGACCCCAGGTACGTCTTCGCCACGCTGCTGGACCCTCGCTACAAGGCCTCCCTGTTTACCGAGGAGGAGGCGGAGCAGTACAGGCAGGATTTAATCAGGGAGCTGGAAATACTGCATTCTACCTCAGAGGACACAGCCGTCTCTGGCTGTGGCTCAGGGTCCCCATCAAAAGACTCTGGCGGAGGGGACAGCCTATGGTCGCTCGTGGCCAAGGTGAAGAGGAGAGAGCGGAGGGAGAAGCTCCCTGAAGACATGGTGCTTGCCTACCTGGAGGAGGAGGTGCTGGAGCACAGCTGTGACCCGCTCACCTACTGGAACCTGAAGCGCTCGTCCTGGCCCGGGCTGTCCACCTTGGCCGTCAGATTTTTGGGCTGTCCCCCAAGTACCGTCCCATCAGAAAAACTGTTCAGCACACCCACAGAGAACGGCAGCTTTGTCCAGCCCAGGCTCATGATGGAGCATTTTGAAAAACTCATCTTTTTAAAAGTGAATCTTCCCTTGATATACTTTCAGTATTGACCTTGAGATGCTCTCTGTAGCACTAGCTGTTGTCCCAGGGCTGTGACTTCCTCCGGCAGGGCCATGTGGGTCCCCAGACCCGGGGCGTCTGGGACCACTCGCCGCTCTCACCGTAATGTCCACGTGTGCCTTACTCCTCCTCCAGGCCAGGTGTCACGGTGTGTCGAGTCCACTAGGAACAGCCTGTCTTGTCCATTATGAAATAGGATGATCAGGTTTTAACGCATAACTGTAAAGTTTTTTAAAAGCTAGGGATTAGCAATTTGTTCTACTAGAATGGAGAGAAGGTGTAAACAATTTTATTCTGTAGGCTTTTTATTCAATTGTGTAAAAACCACAAATCAGGTACTGTATTTTAGTTACACATTGCTTTAATTGCAACAGAACAGCTTTTGTGGCTGTCAGATGAAATCTGTAAATAGGAGGTGGAGGTAAGCCATCCTGACTGAGCGGTTTTTAACTGCAGGCTCTAAAGTAAGTCGAGTACGGAGAATATTCTGGAAACTGTTTACTGTGACAGAGACAAGGCATTTGGAAGCAAAACTGAACTTTGCTGTATTGTGGAGTGTGCGTTAAGTGGTTACTTGGTCACAAGAGCTTTCCCATTTCAGGTTTCTGCATTCAGGTTTTACGTGGTCAGTAAACTCAGAGATACCCCAAGTATTTATCATGAGCTCCTTGAAGTTGGATCCAAGTTTATAAATTCACGCTTTTGATTTATTCAGTGCATAACACGACACGTTTACAGCAGACGGCCTGTGGATCAAATCTCCACACCTCTGATTTAGTGTCTGTACGCTGTGAAGCTCTCAAAATGTGTGTGCTGACCCCAGTTCTACCAGATTATACACAGCGAAAAGTCTTCTTAGAGGAGATGGCTTGTTAGCAGGGAAGGCATTTGTTACAGTTGTGGGGATAGCCTTAGGTGCTTAGATTTTTTTATGATAGGGAGGATTCAGCCATCACTGGGGTATTATAATCCCAAGGACATCAGAATGAAGTAGCAGTTGTCAGATTCTTTCAACAATTTGTCTTCAAAGATTTTGCTTTAACATCTAGAAAGAAAAAGGTTCATTTTCTCATTTCAAATCAATTAAGTATTCTGGGTGAGACAAATCACTCATTTGCCCATGACCTTTTAGAAAAGTTGTCATTTTGTTAAAATACTGTACCTATAATCTAAATTTGAGTGGACTATGCTTTAGTGTATTTATAAATGGTGAACTCAGTTTCTGAAATTAAACTTTTTATTTGCAATTTTCTAGTGCTGGTGGACACTGGCTTTTTATTTTTAGAATAATAAAACAAGCATGCCCTTTGGGCCAGCATACAGAAACCCTTTTCTTGGGGCATTTGAAATTTCTCCATGGCCCCAGCTCGCAGCTGGGGAGTGAGATGGGTTCTCACAGCAGCATTTCTTTCTGCTTTTTATTTCATTTGTGTATTTATTTTTGTGGTACTGGGGATTGAACCCACAAGCCATTTTACCTCTGAACTACACCTGAACCCTATTTATTTTTCATTTTGAAACAGGGTTTCACTGAGTTGCAGAGGGCCTCACGAGGTTACTGAGGCTGTCCAGGAACCTGCAGTCCTCTTGTCTCAGCCTTCCAAGCGCGTGCCACCGGGCCCGGCCAGCATTTCTGATGGTGGTAGTGATGGTCTTAGGATGTGGTGCTGGGATGGGTTGCCTTGGCTCACACCACGTGCCTGCCTCCCCGTGCCTGTGCCCTTGCCCTAGACACCAGCCTGTGGGTACACAGGACATGGACTTCCCGGTCAGCACACTCTCGTCTCAGGAGGAGCTGCGGGCATGAGGAGGTGGCTGTGGCTCTTGCCCAGCCATGTCCACGGCCAGCTTGCCTTCCTGCTTTTTTTGGATTATATTTTGAATGGTAACATCCTTAGAATTTTGGGACATTGAGCTTTGTGGGTTTTCCCTGTAAAACAAGTCAGCTCGTGCAACTGGCAGGATGGCATCTCGTTCCCTCATTCAGCAGTGACTGAGTGCCCTCCTTTCTCCAGGGCTGGCCCTGCTCCTGGGATGTAGCCGTGATTCTTCGGGATGCATCCCAGCAATGACAGCCTGTGGTCTAGGCCGGGGGAGGTGGGGCAGCCCATGGGCTCCGGCTAACTCTCCGTCTGCTTTCCCAAGTTAAAGTTTTTTGAGCCACAGACACAGCCATTCATTTACGCCTTGTCCAGGGCTGCCTTTGTTGGACGAGTGGTTATAGAGACCATGGACTCACGGGCTGCAGATACTCACCATGAGCCCTCAGGTTTGAAGCCAGCCTGCTGTGTTTCTGTTCAGTGTCTTTAAACGTTCAGCTTCCGCTGCTGTCATCTAGTGAAAGCGCTCTGTGCCAGTCAGTGTGTGAAAAGGGGTTGTGGGAGAAACATGGGCTTGTTTCCCTCCACAGAAATCTGTCCCCACCTAAGTGACACTAGGAGAGTCTTTATCCCGAACATTGCATTCAGTGGGTGTTTGCTGAAAGCTGGCACCCTTGGGCACCAAGGAAACCGATGAGCCACCCATTCTCTGTTGACCATCCTGCAAGGAGGCCGGACGGGCACTGACAGCTCGCGCTCCGTGCTCATTACTTACATGAATAGGTGCTCAAATAGACTCCAGGTGCAACTAGGAAGCGTTATTCTCAGCCGTTCCCCTCCTAATGCCTCATTCAAACCTGAACCATGCTCCTTCGGCTTCCCTGCCTCTAGATGGTATTTCGGGCAAGTTCCTGAATTCCTCGGGTATCTCAATACAAAGCCCTTTGCATGAGCCTCAGAACCGTCCCATTTCAGTGAATCAGACTACTAATTATATAATAAAATGCTGAACTTTATATGAAACTAAAGTTTTCGTCCCTTTCACTTTGTGGTTGTGATGGTGCTGCTGGGGATTGAGCCCAGGGTGCGTTCTACCTCCAAGCCACACCCCAAGCCCTATTATCTTATTTGGAAACAGGGTTTTTACTAAATTGCTGAGGCTGGCCCTGAACCTGTGGTCCTGTTTCAGCCTCCCAAGTACTAAGATTACAGGTGAGAGCCACCACACCTGGCTTCCCTTCCCTTTTACGTCTGATCAAGAGGCAGCAGCTGGTATCAGAACTCTCTTTCAAGAACTACCAAAACCAGCCGGGCGTGGTGGCGCACGCTTGTAATCCCAGCATTCGGGAGGCTGAGACCGGAGGATTCGGGTTCGCGGCCAGCCTCAGCTACCTAGTGAGGCACTCCGCAACTCAGTGAGACTTGGTTTCAAAATAAAGAATAAAAAAATAGGGCTGGGGGTGTAGCTCGGAGGTAGAATGCCCCTGAGTTCAATCCCCAGTACCGCAAAAAAAAAAAAAAAAAAAAAAAAAAAGAACTACCAAAACCAGCTGGGCATGGTGGCGCACGCTTGTAATCCCAGCATTTGGGAGGCTGAGGCCAGAGGATCCGGGTTCATGGCCAGCCTCAGCTACCTAATGAGGCCCTCTGCGCAACTTCATGAGACCCAGTTTCAAAATAAAGAATAAAAAATAGGGCTAGGGGTATAGCTCGGAGGTAGAACGCCCCTGAGTTCAATCCCTGGTACCGCAAAAAAACTACCAAAACCATGTAAGAGCCGGGGTGGTGGTACACGCTTGTAATCTCAGTACTTGGGAGACTGAGACAGGAGGATCACAAGTTCATGGCCAGCCTCAGCTACTTAGGCCCTCTGCAATTTAGTGAGACCCAGTTTCAAAATAAAGAATTAAAAAAAAAGGGCTGGGGGTGTAGCTCAGGTAGAATGCCCCTGAGTTCAATCCCTAGTGCCACAAAAAAAATATTAAAAACATGCCGGTCGTGGTGGTGCACACTTGTAATCCCAGCATTTGGGAGACTGAGACCAGAGGATCCGGGTTTGTGGCCAGCCTCAGCTACCCAGTGAGGCTCTCTGCAACTTAGTGAGACCCAGTTTCAAAATAAAGAATAAAAATAGAGCTGGGGGTATAGCTGCAAAAAAAAAAAAAAAAAAAAAAAAAAATTATACAGAGATTTGTGGGGAGGGAGGAGGAATACTGGGGATTAAACTTAGTAGCATTCTACCTCTGAGCTACATCACCAGCCCTGTTTGTTTGTTTTTTTTGGGGGGGAGGTTGTTTTTGTTTTTCGGTACTGGGGATTGAACTCAGGGGCATTCTACCTCCGAACTATACCCCCAGCCCTATTCTTTTTTTTTTTTTTTTTTCTTTTTTTTGAAACAGGGTCTCACTAAGTTGCAGAGTGCCTCACTAAGCAGCTGAGGCTGGCCTCAAACCCGTATCCTCCAGTCTCAGCCTCCCAAATGCTGGGATTATAAGCCTGCGCCACCACTCGTGGCCTTTTTTTTTTTTTTTTTTTTCCGAAATGGTCTCACTCCTTTGCAGAGGACCTCACTTAGTTCTGCAGCTGTCCTCAAACCTACCATCTTCCTGTCTCAGCCCCCCAAATACTAGGATTACAGGATTATGTTCCACCACATCTGGCCCCAAACATTTAAGAAGAGCTTTCTGAATACACCTAGAAGCAATCAGACTGCAAGGATTCAAGGATACAAAATCCAAGGCTTAAATAAACATTCACATGTTCCTGTTGGGACATTAGGAGGGTGGCAACCAAAACTGGCCCTGGGGCTGTGGGACTCATGCTGACCTTGGAGAGTGGAGCCTCAGGAGTGTTACCTGAGCAGGTGCCGGTTCCTCTTGGCTCCTTATGCCCAGAACAAGCAGCCTGGAGAGCGAAGGAGATAACCTGGTACAGCAGAGGCAAAACTCAGACTCCAGTGCCTGCCGCTGAGACACCCTAAGGTTCCCAGCCTGAAACAAAGCCTTGTCCGGGTGACCTCCCCTATCCCACCTTTCAGCAAAAATTTCACTGAAATTTGCTTTCATTGAGATCTTAGTTTCTATACCTTCGCATATATGCAGTTTGGCTCTCACTAAAATCAGACACACTGAAAAACAGGACCAGGCCAGGCATACGATGTGCCACACCTAAAATCCCAGCTACTCAGGATGCTGAGGCAAAAGGATTGCAGGTTGGAGGCCAGCCTGAACCACTTAGCGCGACCTTGTCTCAACAAAACAGGGCTGGGGATATAGCTCAGTGGTAGGATGCTGGCTTAGCAAGCATGAGGCCCTGTGTTCAGTCCCACAAAAATGCTGAGAAGTAAGAGACAACAGATACATGCGATCCAAACGCTGACCTCATGATCAATCCATTCAGGAACAGAGACCTCCCTAGACTTGGTGGGCTACTCCCTGACAAACCTATCAGAACTTGAAGATACTGTACGTGGGAAACGCACTTAATACCTGTAACCTACTGAGCATCGGGGTTAGAGTATTCTGGAGTCCTCTCCCGGTCATGGGGTTGCCTGGGAGCATCGCAGGAGAGCATGGTAAGGCACAGCACGAGCCAGGGGAAACATCAGAAGTATGGTTCCTGCGAATGCCTGACTTCTGCCCCATCCCTAAAGACAAAAAATCCTAAGTTAAACCATTGTGAATGCGGACTGTGTTGAGGTAGAGGTGGAGGCTTCAGAGAGTAAGAATCTATAACATGCTAAAACTACAGTGACGAGTGAAGGGTTGAGCAGATTGAGCTTCCGAGTAAGAACAGACACGGACTGTTGAGCTAAGAGATGGTCAAGAGGGAGCATCGCAAACGGCAGTGCAGGGAGATGGACAGGCAGGGCGTACAGCAAAGCACCTGGGGCAGTGGAGCCCCAGAGGGGCCAAAGCAAAGACATCAGCTGCAGACCAAAGAATATCTGAACCACAAGTGGGACGAATGAAAAACTAAAACCTACAGCAGGCACAGTGCAGAGTGCTGAGAGCCAAAGACAGGAAAAATTTAAAACAAACACTTTCAAAGGAACAGTACAATAAGCAGCCAACTGCTTAGAAATGAATAGCAGTATTTGGAACAGGATTGGAGTGGCATTTGGGAGGTGCTAACAGAAACTAATTACCAATCTAGATTTATGTACCCGGTGAAAAGATTCCTCAAAAGTGAGGGTGAGATGAAGTTTTCAGACAAAAACAAAACAAGCTGAGAGTTGTCACCAGCAGACCAGCCTCTTGGAGGGGTTCTTCAGACAGGTGGGAAGAGGGACACTCCAGAGGATGGAGAAATGGGAAAGCCATAGGAATGTGGATTGCAAAGTGTGTCTTCTAGGGTTTCAAATACAGTAGACTCAGCATGTGGTCAAAGCATGAGAGTGGGAGATTGTAGAGGGCAGAAGTCTGAATTTAAAGTAGGTGCAAATGTCAGATGCAGGTGATCTCTAGGGTGACCACTGAAAGCAAAAAATGCTTATGAGACTTTATTAGTAAAGAGGAAAACATAAGTCATAATCCCAAGGGAGGAACAGAGCGGATGGGACACGTGGGAAACATTGCCAGCGAGCCCCTGGGGCCTGGGACACTGGGCGGTGGGAAGGCTATGCGTGACCCCTGCTCCTCCAGCCCTACTCACCGCTCTGCCCCAGGCAGCACTGGGGGACGAGGGATGTTGCTTGGTGATTAAAGGTCAGACAAAACAAGGATTCAGAAATGCTAAACATGTAGGCACCAAAGAACATGCCTGCAAAATTGGAATGGAGAGAACTGAGAGAAGAAAAGAATGCTCGAGGCACTTGACACAATGAAGACCTTTGTGAAAATCTGTAGCCAACATCATAGTCAATGGTGAAAGACTGAAAGAGTTTCCTTTAAGATTAGAGACAAAGCAAAGATACCTACATTTGCCTCTTGTGTTCAACACAGGATTGGAGGTCCTCCCCGGAGCAATTAGTCACAAAAAGAAAAGGTGCCCAAATTGGAAAGGAGGAAGGAAAATTATATCTATTCACAGATTATATACTCCTATATGTAGAAAACCTTAGCGCCCTCTCTCTCTCTCTCTCTCTCTCTCTCTCTCTCTCTCTCTCTCTCTCTCTCTCTCTCTCTCTCTCTCTCTCTCTCTCTCTCTCTCTCGCACACACACACACACATACACACACACACACACACACAGAACTGATGAATTAAGAGTAGTAGGATACAAAGTCAACATACAATTGTGTGTCTGTACACTAATAACGAACAGGCCAAAAAGAAAATTAAGAAATAACTCCATTTACAATAGCATTTGAAAGAATAAGGTGCTTAGGAATTAGGATGGTGAGAGACAAAACAAAAAATGTCAGTGGCTTCTGCCGTGTGTCTTACAGGCTCAGATTGGGTTTACAGTTAGACTTAATCTGTGCTGTGCCTCTTTAAGAGCAAACAAGTCACAGCAGCTTGGAGGAAAAAGAGCAAGTAATCAGAAGAAAAACCCCAAAGGCAGGGTAGCACCAAGCCACAGCCACTGGGGCGCAGAAGCTGCTTGGGGTACAGACATAGTCTCTGCCATTTGGGGTGGGCCACTGCCCCACGTGGCCAGACCTGTGTCCCCATGGTGGGCAGCCGGCCTCCAGCCACCACTACTGTGATGGGGGCCCCTCAGGCTGCGGCCCCTGCCAGCTGGCCCACCGTGCCTCCACTGAGCACAAAGGCTAGACTGTAAAGTGCCAAGCCCAGCCTCCCAGCTAATCTCCACAGCTGGGCCCAGGACCAGTGGCAATGCCACAATCGCCGCCGCTACTGCTGTGGCTGACAGTAGTAATTCCTTGTGCACAGCACCTATACCTGAGGCACCCACACTCATACACACAGGCACAGGAAAATTCAACCCTGCAGTCCACAGTCCCACAAGAAAAGCAAGGAGTTTTCTTTGTAGTCAGCTTGCAGCTGCAGCTGCAAGGGGGGCAGATCAGTTGCGGAGACCCCAGCCCTGAGTTCCAGGCCGAAGTCAGAAAACTATTTCTAACAGCTAAATTTACATATGAACAGATGCTGCAGCCTAAGCTCAGAAAGCATAGAGACTTAGTCAGAACCGAGCTGCTTGATTCACGTGGGCTTTCTAAAAACTGGGGAGAGCTCCCATAGTCAGTTTCTGGCTATGGTGGTGGGTTTAAGCCTCCACCCCACTTGGTGTGGCAGGAAGGAAAACAAACGAGAGTTCTCTACCACCCCTGAATTTAATATGCATGAGAAGGGAGGTGTCTGCTGCTGCCTCTGGAAGGAGCAAGTGGCCCCTCCCATGGGTGACTGATAACACCTTACACCTAGGCTACCGATGGTCATGCTCACAAAAGATGCTTAAGTTTAAGTGTTTCTTGTAAAAGTCTGTAAGAGAATTCTATTTTCTAATGTGATTTGTTCTCTCACACTCTAAATGTCAATTCTAAGATTCTAGGAAGAAAAAAAACTCTCCTTATGCAAGCATCTGTACAAATTTACAGCAAAATATAGTTTTTTATTACAAAAAATATGGCCATTTCAGTTTTTTGAGCTCATGGATTTTTATAAATTTTCCCTGGGTTTGTGTGCATATATTTTCTGTTTTGATTCATTTTTGTTTTGTCTCTGATTTATTTTGGGATTGTCTAATGAGAAGCTTTCTATCTATATTTTTTCTCCTGCTGTCTTTACTCCACAACTATTTGAGGGCTAATTCTCTGTTTAGTATCTGTGTGTTATTTGTTGTGTTATGTGTGTAATGTGTCTCTCTACATGGTACCACAAATTAGCATATTAATAAAGTGAGCACTCATAATTATTTTTTTTTCAGTACTAGGGATTGAACTCAGGGGCATTCTACCTCCAAGCTATACCCCCAGTCCTATTTTTTATTTTTTATTTTGAAACAGAGTCTCACTAAGTTGCGGAGTGCCTCACTAGGTAGCTGAGGCTGGCCCCGAACCCGGATCCTCCAGTTTCAGCCTCCCAAATGCTGGGATTACAAGCGTGCGCCACCACACCCAGCTCATAAAAATTTTTAAAAAGCATAAAATCAAGCCGGGCGTGGTGGTGCATGCTTGTAATCCCAGTACTGGTGCAGGGACATGTGACGGGGCATTTGGGAAGACATACAGCTAGATCCGCACCTCACACTACGCACCAAGGTCAACTCCGAATGGATCTGCTGTACAGGTAAAACCATGCAGGTATGGAGGAAGTCTAGCTGAACTCGGTGTGAGAAAGACCAGCCAGCAGTGATGCAAACATAGTGCCAGCGGGAGCAGCAGACAGACGAATGGACAGACAGACGGACAGATGGACCAATAGAAGGACAGAGAGCCCTCTTAACTGGAGGGTCACAGGTTTGTGGCCAGCCTCACCAACTTAGCAAGACCTTGTTTCAAAACAAAAAATAAAATAGGGCTTTAGGGTAGCTCAGAGGTAGAAAGCCCCTGGGTTCAATCCCCAGTACCCCAAAATAAATAAATGAATAAATAAAGTGAGGGAAAATAACCTAAAAGTCAATAGAGACATGGGCAAAAAGGTATGAACAGACAATTCACAAAAAAGCATTAATTAATCAATCAATTAATTAATTAATTACTGTTCTAGGGATTAAACCCAGGGGCCTTCTACCTCCTAGCTACACCCTCAGATCTAATTTTTTTTTTTTTTTTTTTTTTTTTTTGCGATACTGGGGATTGAACTCAGGGGCATGCTACATCTGAGCTATACCCCCAGCCCTGTTTTTTATTCTTTATTTTGAAACCGAGTCTCACTAAGTTGCGGAGTACCTCACTAGATAGCTGAGGCTGGCCAAGAACCCGGATCCTCCGGCCTCAGCCTCCCAAATGCTGGGATTACAAGCGTGTGCCACCACGCCCGGCTTCCTCAGATCTAATTTAATTAATTTATTTTTGTGGTCCTGGGGATTGAACTCAGGGGCATTCTACCTCCGAGCTACACCCCCAAGCCCTATTTTATTTATATTCTGAAACGGGGTCTTGCTAGGTTGATTAGAGTTTCACTACTTGCTGAGGTTGTCCTCAACCTGTGGCCCTCTGTCTCAGCTTCTCAAATGTTGAGATTACCAGTGTGTGCAACCATGCCTGGCTCAAGAACAGCCTTGAAACATACGAAAAGGCATTCAGTGTCACTCTCAAGGGAAACGAGACGGAGCTATGCCGATGCACTCTGGCTGGAGGCCAGGCCGCCACCACACCGTGGAACAAACCTGGTGGAACCTGAGAAACCGACAGGCCTTCGCCTTTCGCCCCAGCACGTCCACCTCTGGGAATGTACCCTAAAGCTATGCCTGAAAAATACACATACATGAGCCTACTCCTTGTAACCTTTTCCCCTTTTTCCTGTGTACTTGGGATTGAATTTAGGGGCACTCTGTCACTGAGCTACATCCCCAGCCCTTTTTATTTTTTATTTTTAGATAGGGTCTCACTAAGTTGCCCAAGCTGGCCTGATTTTGTGATCCTCTTGCCTCCCAAGTACTGAGATTCCAGGTGTGTGCGCCACTGCACCCAGCTTGTAGCACTCTTTGAATTAACAAAGTATTGGAAATTGGCTAAATGCTGCCACAGAGAACGGCTGAGCAAGCCATGCACACCCCCGCAGAAGAGCGCTGCACGTTCTGAAGAGCAGCGAGCCAGCTTTCTGCATGGACACAGGTGATTCTAGGACATATGGTTAAGTGGAGAGCCAAATGCCACCGAATGCTTCCTGTAAGAAAGAAAAGGGAAATGAAATATACATGTCTCTGCATATCTTTACAAAAAGAAACCCAGGAACCACGATGTTAGTTACCAAAAGGAAGCGAGGACGAGCCCTCTGTATACCTTCATGAGGAGCCAGGTTTCTAGAAGCACAGTCCTCTACAAGTCAGAAAGGGGGAGAAGGGGCCCAGATGTGCTTCAGGTGAAGAGCCAGCCGGGGAATTTATCAACAGGTCTGAGTACCTGCCAAGGGTGGGCAGCAGAGCAGGGAGCAGCACACAACCTGGGTGGGTTTCAACAATTGTGCAGCAAAGCAATTCTGAAACTACTTCATGTGAATCTTATTATTCAGCAAAGTGTTATGGGGGGTTTTGGTGGGTTAGCATAAGTAAGGCCATTTTGTAAAAGCAGCTATGTAATGTTCTAGGTGGAAAAGTACCACCCCACCTGTAAATGACTAAGCCGGTGAACAAAGGACTAGCTGGGTCATAATGCCCCTCTTGAACTCCTGCCCAAGCCTGTATCCTAGAATCGTTTGTTTCAAATCTCTGAACCTCAAAAGGGGACTTTCCACTGTGCACTAGCCAATCAATGTAAAGATCACGAATCCACCCCCCTTTTGTGTATATAATGTTAATGATCACTAGTTTCGGGGTCTCTGCCGGTCCCGCTGTTGTTTGGGGCATGGCGGGGGCCCAGATTCGAATCTGAAATAAATTTTGTTC
>PVLC010034042.1:0-17135 GCA_004027655.1 Graphiurus murinus | reverse complement strand
GTAATTCCTCTGTAGAGTAAATTACAAATCTTTAGGGATTTTTTTGTAATAAGAGAATTTATATTTGTAATGGTCTAAGAATTTTGTTTGTAATTTGGTATATAGAATTTTAACTTGGAGCACTTATAAGCATGGTCAAGAGAGACCATAGCATATGAATTTTCTCAGTTTAGGTTTCAACATTTACTCTAGAATTTTTCCTCTTGAATATGATTTATATAAACTGAAAACAGCAACACTCATCAGTCTTGGAAAATTAAAATCAGATAAATTTACCTGAAGAAAGAAGGGTAGTACAGATTTTTAAAATACAAATATTTGCCAGTTCACAGATGATAAAATTTAAGGCCTTCAAAAAGAAAGGTTTGCTTTTGTTTCTCCAGTCAGCTTTTATCAACCATAGTAGTTATATTCACAAACATTTGTGTAATTGGAACAGTTTATGAAATTATTACAACTCTTGAAACATTTAAAGCGTTCTTTTTTATATAAGCTATATCCTTGGACAAAATACATTGGCATTTAAAATTTGAGGTGTGTTAAAACTGCTTTTTAAAAAATGTGGTTTACATTCAAACTTTTGAAGTGTTTTATGCTTCATTTGGCAAAGTTGTAGTTCAGCAGAGTTAACAGCATATAAATAAACATGCTGTAATTTTAAAAGATGCTTTGAATAAAAATTTATTTTAATTTAAAGTACAAGGTATTTCTTGAGTTTTTTATGCTTCCTATAAAAAAATACAATAACCATGATATAAAATATTTAAAAGATAGAAGCATCATCTCCAGCCCTACGTTCTTCCATTAACATTTCTGTTCATTTATATTTCATTCCAGTCTCATCCCAGGCATCTTTTTTGCTTAGTTGTAACCATAATGTGAATTGCCTTTTCTTACTTTAAAATCCTGGAAGACAGTTGTTCTCGCTTCTATGCAGTTAGGCCTCAATGGTTTAACTGGAAATCTTTAGCATTTCTAGGAAGCTAAAACTTAAGGTTTTAAAGGTTAATTATTTAGAATGAAAATATGGGACACTTAAAGTGATAGAGCAGAAGGTAGACTGACTGGCACAGGCAGTTCTGAGAAGTTTTGCTCCCTTAGAGCAAGTGATGCTTAAACGCTGTTCCCTCAGGAAGGA
Source organism: Graphiurus murinus (assembly GCA_004027655.1). NCBI lineage: Eukaryota > Metazoa > Chordata > Mammalia > Rodentia > Gliridae > Graphiurus > Graphiurus murinus. The sequence goes on along the minus strand of PVLC010034042.1, from coordinate 15,997 downwards.
AATGGGCAGATTCTATCCTTAAGCACCCGGAGAGAGCACCCTTCCCCACCCTTTCTATCCTAGGTATTTATCTGAGAGCACATACACTGAGAGCACATACACAATGCTCTCCGAAGCATTTATCATAATAGCTGTAAGCAGGAAGCAACATGTCTTATCAACTGGTGAATGGATAAACAAGTTAAACTATTCAACAAAAGCAAACCTCCTGGGTGAGTTGCAGAAGTAACCAACAGAGTGAAAAGGCCTTAAGAGTCCATATTCATTTAGACGAGTTGTAGAAAAGCATTCCGTCTACGTGGAATTCTAGAAGATGCAAATCTAACCTACAGAATTAGGGACCAGTGAGCTGGGAGGATCAACTTCCGCCGGGCACAAGGAACTCTGAGGTGGTTGGTGTTGAGCAGTTACTTGGACATATGCAATTGTCGAAGAAAACACATTTCATGGGGTGTAAATTATATGTTAAAGTACTGTAGGGGGAGAAAAAAAAAGGTAGAACAACACCTCGAACACGAGCGTTTCTCCCCGAAAGCGCCTCCAGAGGTGGCAGGGACCCCGAACTTCTGCGCTCCCGGCTCCCGCCGTGGGTCGGACGCGGGTGGGGACGCGCCCAGAGGTCAAGTGCGGCGCTGGGGCGGGACCGCGGGCTTCCTGCTCTCCGCCTGCGGGGCGGGCCCGCGGGCGCTCGGGCCGGGGACTTGACGTCCGGCGGCCTGCCTCTTGCACACTCTCCCTGCCTGGCGGGCGGAGCGGCGGCTGCGCGGAGACCGTGGGACTTGATGGCCGACGCGGCGCGGCTGCCCTCCCGCGGCGCCCAGCTCCTGTCCGCGCTCTTCTACGGGGCCTGCTCCTTCCTGCTCGTGCTGGTCAACAAGATGCTGCTGACCGCCTACGGGTGAGCCGGGCCGGGCCACCGCGGGCAGCCGGCTATGCGCCGGGACCCGGGCGGGGATCGCGACCCAGAGTCTACCCGCGGTCGCAGGCAGGCTCAGGCTGAAATGCTGCCAGGGAGCTGGGAAAGTGCTCTAGATGCACATTTTATTATTGATTTTATTTTATAGTACTTGAGATTGAACCCAGGAACATGGTGCCTCTGAGCTACACCCGTAACCCTTTAAAATTTTTTTGTTTATTATTTTGAAACAGGTCTTGCTAAGTTGCTGAAGATCTCACCAAATTGTTGAGGCTGGCCTCAAACCTGTGATCTCTCTGTCTCAGCTTCCCAAGTATTGGGATTACAGGCATGTGCCACTGACCCTGGTTTAGATGTTTACTTTAAAGTGGATAATTCTTTTTACAAATCCAGATGTCTACAGCCAGCCAGATTAATCCTGACCGATGAGTCTGTTTGTACTGACCATTCGTTCTTAAACTAGGAGAAACAATTAGAAATTCATATGATGTAGTTTTTTAGATTAGTGTGAAGTAAACCAACAAATATGTACTTCCTTGAACCTGCTTTAAGGTCCAGAAAACCCTGTTTAATTCCTACCAGTAGCAGTCTTGAGAGAACTGTGGGTTTAATTTTTTGTGTTTTGTGGTATGGGTATTGAACCCGGGCTACAGTCTCCCAGCGCTATATTTTATTTTTATTTTGAAACAGTCTCATTAGGTTGATGAGAGTCTCACTACTTGCTGAGGTTGTCCTCCAACCTGGGATCCTCCTGTACTGGGATTACAGGTGTGTGCCACCACGCCCAGCTAAGAACTGTGGATTAAACCCAGCCTCTCAGGTAATAATAGCTCTGCCTGTTGGAACTAACTAGTCCTGTAGTCAGCAGTTTTCTCAGATGCAAAAATGGGATGATTACAAGTCTGTTAACGACCTCCTAGGGCCTTGCATGAGCTGTCATAAGTGAGGGTTTTTTTGTAAGCTATACTGGGCTATAGGGATTTAAATCAACATTTTAAAGCCCAAAGAGACCGCAGAGTATACCTTTAGACTTCTTGTTGAGGAAGAGACCTTTGTGACCTGCATGGGTCGTGCCTGCAACAGTTATTACTAAGCACCTACTGTATGCTGAGCCCTCGCAGACCTCAGGGAAGCAACTTTGAGCAGCATGGAGCCCCTGCTCTGCAGGCTCTGGTTCAGTGGTGCAAGACAAAACAAACAAGCATGTTTAAGAATAAAAAAGGCAATTTCCAATATGAAGCAAGAGTGCCTGGCACCAGAACATTCCGGCAGAGAGGGGCAGCAAGTGGGAGGTGTGGGAAGTGGATGTGAGCTTGGCTTGCTAGAGGAGGAAAAGGAGCGGAGTGAACAAGAGCAGAAGAGTAAGAGACCGCCAGGAGGGAAGCTGGAGCCAGATCCCGTCTGCGTTCAGTAGTATTCATATGCACTGACGATTGCCAGGTATGGTGCTAGGCACTTGCGTATTGGCGCATGGAGGAGATCAAAACCTCTAACCTCACATGGAGCCTACATCCTCTTGGATCAGTGAGAGCTAGTCATGTTTCTATCCCGTCAGATGTGGCCAGCATTCTGGGGAGCTAGGGAGTGTGGGAGTGGGGATTCGTGGTTTCAGATAGGGCTGTCAGTGAGGAGGCTTTTAGTTTCTATGTTTCCTGGTGTGAATATTACAACAGATACTGATGGACACCAGATGAGACGGACAAGGCACAGTGTGGGGAAGCCGTGTGTTGCCCCCATGCCCTCTCCAGGTGCACCACCTTCCAGAAATCTCCATGTGCTGCCCAGCGATCCAGAAGCTCTGAACCCTGGCCTGTGGTGTTGTGGAGGCTTCGTTATGTAGGCATGGTCGTTGAAAGCATTGCCACGGTGGTCTAGAGGTGGCCTGAGTGAGGCAAGGGAGTGAGCCACCCTGGAGAAGGGGGAAGAATGTTCCAGAAGCGGAGGAGTGAAGAGCTGGTGCAGGAATGGCACTAGGTGAGGTCTGAGAGTAGCGGTTGAGTTGGCTGTCTAGGGCCTGTGATTCTGCTGGAGTGAGGGGGCAGAGCTAGGATGTGGAGCAGAGGAGAAACTCAATCTCAGTCCTCTTGCTGCTGTGTTGAGGCCATGTATTGGGGACCAGGGCAGACACAGGAGACTGATAGTTTCACTTCTAGTCTAGATATAGTCAGAAGTCCCTTGGAAGGCTTCAGCATGGAAAATACAGGTGGAATTCATGTGTTTGAAAGGATTTGTATGGCCGGTGGGTGCCTGGGGATGGATGGCACTGACTTTGGAGGGGGGCCAGGTACAATGGCTGCTGGGTGGGGTGCGCAGCCTTTACAGGTGACTCTTTAGTGATCTTTTGGCTGTCAGTTTGGTTTTTGGTGGTGCTGGGCATCAAACCCAGGGCCTTGCACTCTACCATTGAGCTACACCCCTGGCCCAGCTGTTGATATATTTTTACAAGGCCTTGTGTTCATTCAGCTTTCTGTTACTGTTCAAAATATCTCAGGCCAAACATGGTGGCACCTGCCTGTAATCCGAGTACTTGTGAGGCTGAGGAATAGGTTCGAGGCCAGCCTCAGCAACTTAGTGAGAACTTGTTTCAAACTAAAAAATAAAAAAGGCTGGGGGTGTAGCTCTGGGACAGAATGCCCTGGGTTCAATCCCCAGTATCACAAAACAAAACAGATCTCAGTTATAATTCTGATCATTAAGAAATATTTTTTTCAGGCTACTGGAATCTCTAAATACTTTAAGTAGTTGCCAAAGATTAAGGTTCTTGTGACACTTTCTCAGCAAACAAGATTTCCTCAGACACCAAAGCAGCCTTTTAAACTCCCTTCAGATATCCCTGAGGACATTTAAAGGAGGAGGACTCTAGCCCAGCATGATGATGGAGACGCCTTATAATCCCAGTACTTGGGAGGCTGAGGCAAGAGGGTCACAGGTTTGAGGACAGCCTCAGCAGTTTAGTGAGGCCCTCATCAACTTAGCCAGACCCTGTTTCCAGATTAAAAACTAAAGAACAGGGCTGGGGGTGTAGCCTGGCGGTAGAATGCCCCTGGTTTCCATCCCTGGTCCTACACACACACAAACTCAATTGTTTACCCGAGATAAACAAGAGGAGGACAGATTTACTTTGGCTCGTGGTCACAACCCACAGTAGCCTGGCTGTTGTTTCTGGGTCTAAGGTGAGGCAGAGCGTCACAGCTCAGAGAATATGGAGGAGCAAAGCTGCTCACTGCAAGGCAGCCAGCGAGCAGAGAGAGCTGGCTTTCATAACCAGGCCCTCCCCAGCCCATCACCGTGTGAACCCAGCACTGGATCCACAACCCTCAAGATCTCTGCACCTCCCAGAGGCCCCACTTTGCCACAGCACTGCTTTGGGGACCATGCCTTCAGCACCAGAGCTTTTGGGAGACATTTCATATCCAGACCATGACAGGCTTCTACTTACCCATTGTAGCTTGCTTCCTAGTGTTAGCAGGAAACATGAGATCAGACTCAGAGATATTAGACAGAACACACACCTAAATCTAGGTAGGTCACTTAACACAATGTTGCAACTTTAGGAAAGAAGAAAACTTTAGTGTCTACAATGAAAAACAAGAGAACACAGTCCCCTTTTTGGAAGCAGAGGCCAGTAAATCTGACCAAGGCATGCATTTGTTTGTTTTTTTTTGTTGTTGTTTATTTATTTTTGTGGTGCTGGGGATTGAACCCAGGGGCATTCTACCTCTGAGATACACCCCCAGTCCTATTTTATTTTATTTTCAAACAGGGTCTCCCTAAGTTGCTGAGGGTCTCACTAAGTTGCTGAAGCTGGCCGTGAACCTATGATCCTCCTGTCTCAGCCTCCCAAGTACTGGTATTACGGGCATGTGCCACACACCTGGCCTGGTCAAGGTTTGAAGATGAAAGACAGTGTCCAACCAGAATGAATTATGAGGAGACATCCCATAATTGATCTTGGAACATTTTGAATTCTAGGGCTGGGGCTGTAGTTCAGTGGTAGAGTGCTCGCCCAACATGCATGAGGCCTTGGATTCAACCCCTAGTCCTGCAACAAACAAACAAAACAAAACTTCTCAGGTCTAAGACTGAAGAAAGAAATGGAATTCTTGTCCCAGGAAAGCAAAAACCCTTATAACCTTTATAAATAGGCATTTTTCACATTTCTGTAATACAATATGTTATACAATTGGAGAATTCTGTTCAAATAACATTGTTCATTCTCTTATTTCAAAATGCTTGAGGCACACATTTTTGAGGGGAGAGGGGTTGGAGTGATTTGGTTACAACAGTAACCCATAGAAATCGGATCCAAGCATTAGCTGTTGGGGGTAGAATGTTTTGCTGGAGGACAGAAGGAAGGGCCTTTTGATAGTTCCCTAATTCACAGGACCATGGGAATGTAGCTCAGGGTTGTTTTTTCTTTTCTATTTTGGGCAGATTGTTTCCTGCTGGGGTATAAATCTTATGGATGTTCTTAGTTATTAGTTTTAGTCAACTATGGTGTGAGATGTAACTGGCTGGAAGGAGAGGCTTGGAAGGATGTGAAGTGTGAGGACCTGACGGGGCTAGAGAGAAGCAAGGTCATCCAAGGGTCTGGCCGGCTGCTCACACTCGTGGCTCTTTGGAATCAGATTCCTGAGGATTGTGTGGGTGGTCTGGAGTTGTGGACCCTCCCCCCATTTTAATACTGTTGAACCTAGCTGTATTCAGTTCAACAAATGTTTGCTGAGTATTTGCAGAGTATGTTTACTCTATGAATCATGGCTGGACTTCGGGCCGTTTTAACATGGTGATTCCCAAACCTGCCTGGTGGCCCGAACTGCGGGGTTAGTGGGGAGGCCTTTATAAAAGCTACTGAATGGGAGATTCCAGTGGTGGGATTTGGAAGTCTATATTAAAAAAACAAAAACAACTCCTGATTTTCTCTTAATTTGATGAAAACCTGCTTATTTCCTGAAGACTCTGGTCCTTCTGCCCCTCAGAAGAAGCTGTTTCTGACACCTTGCATGCCTGGGCCAGAGGTGGGGTTGGGTCCTCTTGTTTTCCTCTCCTTTTCTGTCCCCTCTGTGATGGCTCGGGAGCTCCTCCTGGTGACTGATTCCAGGAAGTCTTCATCTTCCTGACTTGGGTCAGCCTTTCTCCACCTTCACCAACCACAGCACAGACCACCCACCCTTCAGCTCCTAGGAGTAGCACTGAAAGAAAAGCCACACCTAGGCTTGTGACCACAGATCCAATAACAACAAACATCCACAGCCCCTGCTGATCATGATTCACGTTCTCTCCTTCGTCCTGAAGCCCCTCATGCCCCCAGCTCCTCCATCAGGGAAGTCTGATTCTTTTTTTTTCTTTTTTTTTTGCAGTACTGGGGATTGAACCCAGGGGCATTCTACCTCCGAGTTATACCCCCAGCCCTATTTTTTGTTCTTTATTTTGAAACAGGGTTTCACTAAGCTGCGGAGTGCCTCACTAGGTAGTTGAGGCTGGCTGTGAATCTGGATCCTCCAGTCTCAGCCTCCCAAATGCTGGGATTACAAGCATGCGCCACCACACCCGGCTTCCGATTCTTTATTGAAGAAATAGAAACTGTCAAATGAGGCCCCCTCATCTCCTTAGTGCTGAGGTGGAGACGGTGTTTTCCTCCCATGGATGGAAGGTCAGCTCTGTGCCTGGTTCCTGACACTCACTCCCCTGGCTCTTTCTAGCCTCCTCTTCTGTACCATCTCCTCTCTTCCCTCATCCCTCAGCTTGGAGACACAATGTGGTTCTCAGACATACCTCCTGTCTTTTTTTGCAGTACTGGGGATTGAACTCAGGGACATTCTACCTCCGAGCTATACCCTCAGCCCTATTTTTTATTCTTTATTTTGAAACAGGGTCTCACTAAGTTGCGGAGTGCCTCACTAGGTAGCTGAGGCTGGCCTCGAACCCGGATCCTCCGGTCTCAGCCTCCCAAATGCTGGGATTATAGCGTGCGCCACCACACCTGACTTATACCTCCTGTCTTGATCCCACGCATTCCTATGTCTCTGTCCTTCAGAGTCTAGCTCTTGAGAGAGTGCACAGTTTCCACTTCCATTCATCCATACACCCACTGCTACAAGAATTCAGGACCCAAACTGGAGGGAGCTGGATACAAGGGCTTGTGCCTGTATCCAGAAAGGCTGAGCAGAGGATTGCTTAACCCTGCCTAGAAAATACAAGGTCCTTATTTCAATATAGAAATGGATAAAGAAGACACTAACAATTATCTATATTCCCACTATCCAAATTCAATATCTTGAAATATCTCTTCTATCTGAAAAAATTTTCTTTTTGTACTATTGGGGATTGAATCCAGGGCTTTCTACCTCTGAACTACATCCCTAACCCTTTTTATTTTTAAACAGGGCATTGCTAAGTTGGCTAGCCTCAAACCTGTGATCCTCCTGTCTCAGTCTCCCAGAAATTGGGATTATAGGCCTGTGCCATCATGCCTGGCTTATTCTATCGTTTTTTTCTTCCTTTTCTTTTTTTGTGATTCTGGGGATTGAACCTGGTGGCATTCTACCTCTGAGCTACACCCTCATCCCTTTTTATTTCTTGTTTTGAAACAGTATGGGGGGGGGAGGAGGAGAGGGGAGAGATAGAAATTAATTTGAATTTAAAAAAATTACTATAATTAGGTAATAATTTTTGTGTGTGCATGTTGCTCGGGATTGAACCCAGGGGTATTCTATCTCTGAGCTACACCTTCAGGCCTATTTTATTTTTATTTTGAAACAGGGTCTCACTAGGTTGATGAGAGTCTTACTACTTGCTGAAGCTGTCTTCGAATCTGTGATCCTCCCAGGTGCTGGGATTACAAAGCAAAGGCCACCATGCCTGACTAGGCAATAATTTAAGATTTTTTTAGGTAGTGGATGTACATAAAGATACATTAAATAGATGAAGACATGGAGACATAGATTGAATCATTTACTTATTTGCAGTCTAAGGATTGAATCCATGGCTTTGTGCATGCTAGGCAAGCACTCTACCACCAAGTTATAACCCCAGCCTCTGGAATTAAAAAAAAAAAAATTATAGGAATGGATTCACCAGGCATGGTGGCACACACCTGTAATCCCAGTGCATGGGAAGCTGAGACAGGATGATTGCAGATTTGAGAACAGCCCCAGCAATTAAGTGAGACCTCAGCAACTTAGTGAGATCCTGCTTCAAATTAAAAAATAAAATGGTGCTGCAGGTATAATCAGAGTGCTCCTGGGTTCAATCCTCAGTAACACATATGCATGTACACACACACACACACACACACACACACACACACAATGAATCCATATTATTGATGTTACTTATTTGCTCATTTATTACTAAATTTTTCTTTAATGAAAAAGGAATTAGAAAAAGTAGGAAAGAGGAATTTTAAAAATTTAATTATTTAATTTTTTTTAAGATTACCTAGGTTTCCCCCTACTTTTTGTTTTCTGTGTGTGTGTGTGTGTGTGACACTGGGGATTGAATGCAGGGGTGTACTACCTCTGAGCTACACCCCCTGCCCTATTTTATTTTTTAATTTTATTACTATTATTATTATTATTATTATTATTATTATTATTGCAGTTCTAGGGATTGAACCCAGGGACATTCTACTTCTGAGCTATACCCCCAGACCTTTTTTTATTCTTTATTTTGAAACAGGGTCTCATTAAGTTGCTGAGTGCCTCACAAGTTGCTGAGATTGTCCTTTCAATCCTCCTGCCTCAGCCTCCCAAGTACTGGGATTACAAGTGTGCGTCACCATGCCTGGCTTTATTTTTTATTTTGAAACAGGGTTTCACTAAGTTGCAGAAGGCTTCACTAAGTTGCTGAGGCTGTCCTCAAACCTGTGATCCTCCTGTCTTAGCCTCCCAAGTATTGGGATTACAAGTGTGCACCATCATACCCGGCTGGTTTTCTTTAATTTTTTAAATATCAATTTATAGTTTGCTATATAGAGGTCTTGTATTCAGTGTCCTTTGTAAGGTTTTTTTTAATTCATTTTAATGATTTGTCAGATCATTTGGGGTTTTCTACCTTTATAATCATGTTGACTGTTTTACCCACAAAGGACAAAAGAAAACTGCCAAGTTTAGCAATGACTGGTTAGAAAGTGAAAAAGAAATGAACAAATGAGAAGTGAGTAGCTTGATGTTATTACATTTGCATTGTCTAAGACTTATTAATAACCTGTCATTATGTTTATATATTGCCTTTAAATTTTTATCTTGCTAAATGATTTATTCTGTGTTTTGTACAGTTTTCCATCACCAATCGTTCTGGGAATTGGACAGGTAAGCACAAAAGATCAATCAGCCTCTTCACCATCGGTGTGCATGATGACATTTGAACTGTTTTTGCTTGAGACTGTGGTTTGCCAATATATTTATCTGGCAGAGGACTAGAGGATCATGGTACTGTTGGTGAGACAACACGAAACATTGACAGGCATTTTGCTTCTTTTTCCCCCTACAACACTGACTTTTATATTGTGGTCCCCGGTGGCATTGGTGTCACCTAGGAACCTTTAAAGTAATTCTTGTTTTAAAAATTATAATTGTCAACACATATTAATTGTATAGATTGCACTGTGATATTTTCATATGTGTATATGCTGCTCAGTAATTGTTTTGTTTCATTCTATAATCTAGGAACAGTTGCATTTGTGGGGAAGACAACTACTTAAAGTTTAAGTGTCCATGTTTGAATTTAATTACTCTAAAGCAAGGGGCCAGGAGACTCCAATCTCCAAGGTCTGGTGGGTGTGCAACTAGTGGATTGAGGCCCAGGAGGACAGGGGAATGCTAATCCCACCTGTAGCATGTGCCTGATTCCTAGGTTAAGTGGCCATGTGACGGGAAGAGGGTTGGGAGATGAGGTGGGAGCCAAAATTTGAATTTTTACATCCAATCTCCAAATTGATAATAAATGCTATCGTTGATTCAAACTCTATGGGCCAAACAAAACATGTCTAGCTTTCTTCTTGAAGTTTGTGATTATTGCCCTTAAGTTCAAGAATGAACTTGGGTCAGCTTTCATATGAGCCCATTCAGCTCTTTCTGAAATTTCCCATTAATATTAGTTGGCAGTTTGTTCATTCTTTTGGTTCTACGCTGGTTGTTTCCAGCAGACAAGCAATAACGAACACCAAAGATTTTTTATTTGTTTTGACTTTGCTTTAACTTCTAGGGAAAAAACTTGAAGGTATGAAAATCGTATTTGTTCACTAAATTTTTAATTCTGAATCAGGAAGCCCGTCACTTATATAAGTAAATTAATTCTGGTTAAATGTTTTGCTAATAAGAAACTCTTTGTAATGTTATTTTAGAGAGAAAAAATGATCACAAAATATGTTTCCTTCCCGTAGAAAGCATATTCTCTTTATGTTTTTTTGTTTTTGTGGTACTGAGGATGGAATCTGGAGGCATTCTACCTCTGAGCTATACCCCCAGCTCTATTTTATTCTTTTACTTTGAAACAGGGTCTCACTAAGTTACAGATGGCTTCCCTAAGTTGCTGAGGCTGGCCTTGAACCTATGATCCTCCTGTTTCAGCCTCCAAGTACTGGGATTACAAGGGTGTGCCATCACACCAGCTTATCTTTTTGTTTTAATGTAAAATATGTAGGAAAAAAGCACGTAAAAGATCAGTGAATCTGTGGTAATGTGCCCTTGGTAGTCCCCAAATCAAATGAATACATTGCTTTTTAACCCACTGGTTTATACTCAATTAAGTATAAACTTTTTTTTTTCTAAGTATAAACTTTTATGATTTGTAGCTGGTTGGGGAAGAGACCAGTCAGACCTAGTTTTTTTATTTTTTATTTTTTTTATTTTTCCAGTACTAGGGATTGAACCCAGGGGCATTCTAGCTCCGAGCTACACCTCCAGTTCTATTTTTTATTCTTTATTTTGAAACAGGGTCTCACTAAGTTGCAGGGGGCCTCACTAAGTAACTGAGGCTGGCCACAAACCTGGATCCTCTGGTCTCAGTCTCGCAAGTACTGGGATAACAAGCGTTCGACATCACGCCCCAGCTCAGTCAGGCCTAGTTTTAAAGACTCTGATTATAGCCAGATGCAGTGGCACACACCTGCAATCCCAGCTATTCAGGAGTCTGAGGCAAGAGGATTCCAAGTTTGAGGCCAGCCTTGGCAATTTAGCAAGACCCTGCCTCAAAATAAAATAAAAAAGGCTGGGGATATAGCTCTGTGGTAGAGTGCCCCTGGGTTCAGTGTTCAATCCCCAGTACTACAAGAAAAAAAAAAAGAAGATCTGAATTAGCTGCATCCCTAGTCTTGGGAGGCTGAGACAAGAGGATTGTAGGTTCAAGGCCAACCTTGGCAATTTAGCAAGACTCTGTTTATTTTTTTAAATTTTATTTATTTATTTGTTTGTGTTTTTTTGCAGTACTGGGGATTGAACTCATGGGCATTCTACCTCCGAGCTACACCCCCAGCCATATTTTTTATTCTTTATTTTGAAACAGGGTCTCACTAAGTTGCGGAGTGCCTCACTAGGTAGCTGAGGCTGGCCGCAAACCCGGATCCTCTGGTCTCAGCCTCCCAAATGCTGGGATTACAAGCGTGTGCCACCACGCTCGGCTAAGACTCTGTTTAGAATAGAAAATAAAAACAACTGAGGGGTAGAATATCCCCTGGGTTCAATTCATAGTACCAAAAAAAAAAAAAAAAAGTCTGAATTACACTTATTTGAACTAAGTGTTAGTATATTTCTTTAATAATTACAAAGCAAGAGCCTGGTGTGGTGGCGCATGCCTGTAATCCCAGTACTTGGGAGGCTGAGACTGGAGGATTGCAGGTCTAAGGCCAATGCCAGTGGTGGTAACTTAGTGAGACCCTGTTTGAAAAAAAAAAAAAAAAATCGGGCTGGGGATATAGCTCAGAAGTAGAATGCCCCTGGGTTCAATCCCCAGTACTACAATCAATCAACTAATTAATCAATCAGTAATAAAAATTTAAAAAATAGAAAAGAAAGGAGGCAAAATTACAAAGTCCAATTACAACTCAAGATGTGCCTGAGTTATATAAATCTATGATAAGTGTGGTTTGCAAACTCATTTAGGTCAAGATTTAAGATTATGGTCAAGTTGAAGCAATTCTTAAGTTTTTGCATCCTAATATGAAGAAAATTAAAATTCTAAAATATGCATAGGAAGATGATATAAAATGTTTTTTATTTCAAAATAATATCAGGGATTCCTGATATACCTAGTACATTCCAGATTTATAGGAATTGAATGAGACATTTCCACTGTACCAGCTAGATTGGCAAGAGAAATAAACCCATTTTAACATTTATTTTTCTCTTTCTTTGTTCTCTTTGTCTTCTATGTTATAGAAATATTGGACTTTTAGGCAGTGCGTTTATGTTTGGGATTGCTTCTTTTAACTCATTTCCCTTCTCCCCACACTGACCGGTCATGGGAGAAGGTATGGAAAGATGGTCCAGGGTCACCGTGTGGTCATCCTGGCTACTCTCCGGGATGATGTCTCCTTTCTCCTTGCTGTTCTCAGAGCCTCCTGTGATAATGTGTGCGTGCATGAATCTATTTGCTGTTACACACTTACCTGTAGTTCTGATGGAATCCATACAGTGGCAAGACAAACAATGTTAGCATTCCACGAGATGGTTATTTTTTTCTGGAACCTAGAGAATGGATTTTTGGAGGGACTATTTTTTTGATGAATCTGTTTTCTTCTTTTTTTTTTTTTTTCGGTACTGGGGATTGAACTCAGAGGTGTTCTACCTCTGAGCTATACCCCCAGCCCTATTTTTTATTCTTTATTTTGAAACCGAGTCTCACTAAGTTGCAGAGTGCCTCACTAGATAGCTGAGGCTGGCCGCGAACCCGGATCCTCTGGTCTCAGCCTCCCGAATGCTGGGATTACAAGCATGCGCCACCACGCCTGGCTCTGTTTTCTTCTGATATCATTGTATTCTTAAGCTGTCTTTCCAGATATTTTGCTGAAGTTTCTTTTCTATTTTTTTTTTAGATGGCAGTCACCATAATGATACTGTATGTGTCCAAGCTAAATAAAATAATTCACTTTCCTGATTTTGACAAGAAAATTCCTGTAAAGGTATGTGATAGAAGATGTGAAAATATTGTAGAATTACAAACTGATCTGAGCACACAGGTTCATTTCTGTGCACACTGTACTTCTTGCCTGTACTGGGCAGAAAGTTATCAATAAAGATTTTATATCCTTCAGTTGTCTGTTTACAAAATGCGATAGCAGTCAAAGTATATGCTTAAAATTAATGTCAAATATTATGTGTCTTCCAAAATGAGAAAACTCTAAACTAGGTATTGGCAATTTTTTTTTTTTTTAAATTCAAGGCCAGACCTGTTGCAGCAACAGGGCTCTGCCACAAAAAGCAGCCCTAGATGATATGTAAATGAATCAATGTATTTGTGTTACAATAAAAGTTTATTTACGCAAACAAGAGAAGGTCTGACTTTGACCCTGGGCCTTTGTTTGCCAGTTCCTATTTTTGTTTTTCATTTTCAGCTTGGATTAATAGAAACTGAGTGAAATGAAGAATACAGCTTGATAAATGTAGGAAGACACAGATTTTTTCCATGTGCAACTAGAAGCATAGGAGCTGCCATTCCTTCCTGGGAATATGGACTGGAACCTGCTTTTATTGAACAGTTGCAGGGTGCCAGATGTTAGGACAAGCATTTAATCCCAAGAGCAAGTCCATATGACAGGCAATGACGGCTCTGGGTTTAGGGAGGTTTAGTTGACTGTCAGTCCTTGAGGGTGAGGCCCTCACGTGGCTGCTTGCTGCCCTGTCTCCTTTGCCTGGAATACTGCTGGCGTCTGCAGCCTGGGTTACTCAGCCAAGCACGTGCTGATGGCATCAGTGATCAGGGGCATGCACAACAGGAGAAACATAAAATGCAGAAGTATATGAAAGACATCAACCTAATCATCATAGAAAAAATCAGAATATTGTTGACTTGTTTATACTTACTTTATGTTGTAGTATAATATGTAAACATTGTAAGAATCTAAAAGTTGTGAATATGATCTATATAGAGAGAAAAAGGCATCATGCTCAGATATGTAATCAATTACCCTTGTAAACAATTGCTTAGCTCATGAAATGGGATCACAAAGTCTTCCTTACCCACAATTATGACTCTTATAATAAATTAGCGCGTGTGTGTGTATGTGTGCCTGCGTGAATGAGTGTGTGTGTGTGTGTGTGTGTGTGTGTGTGTGTGTGTGTGATGCTAGGGATTAAACCCAGGGCTACATCCCCAGCTCACTGCTTTCTTTGTAACTTGCGTTGTGAATTTTTCTAAAATTGTATGTATGTCTCAATTTTGTTGTTTAGTTTTGCCTTTTTTTGAACTTTATGTAAAGGGAATCAAAATTTATATATCCCCTTTTGTATCTTACTTTTTCACTTAATATTATGATGGTTCGACTTCTCCATGTTGTGTGTAGTTGTATCTTTTATTATTATTATTATTATTTTTTGCGGTACTGGGGATTGAACTCAGGGGCATTCTACCTTCGAGCTACACCCCCAGCCCTATTTTTTATTCTTTATTTTGAAACCGAGTCTCACTAAGTTGCGGAGGGCCTCACTAGGTAGCTGAGGCTGGCCTCGAACCCGGATCCTCTGGTCTCAGCCTCCCGAATGCTGGGATTACAAGCGTGCGCCACCATGCCTGGCCTGTATCTTTTATTATTGTATGCGTATTCCACGGTTTGCTTTCCTTTTTTACTGTTCATGGTAATTTGGATTATTTCCAGTTTAGGGGCTAGGAAAAAAAAAGATATCTGGATACATTTATGGTTGTATCTCAGTGCACATGTGTTAGTTAGTTGGACTGCTATAACAAAATACCACAGACTGGGTGGCTTAAACAACCACACTTCACCTTGGCTCACCCTAAGGGGAGGTGCTGGCAGGTTTGGCTTCTGGTGAGGCCTCACTTCTTGGCTTACAGTCACCTCTCTCTCTTCCTTTCATGTGTGTGTGTGTGACACTCCTGATGTCTTTTCTTCTTGTTATAAGGACACCAGAGGGCCAGGTGTGGTGCTGCACGCCTGTAATCCCAGTATTTGGGAGGCTGAGACAGGAGGATTACAGGTTCGAGGTCAGCCTCAGTCAGTGGTGAGACGGTTTCAAATTAAAAATAAAATAGAGCTGGGGGTGTAGCTCAGAGGTAGAATTCCCCTGGGTTCAATCCCCAGTACCACAATAACAACAATAACAACAAAAGACACCAGAATTGGATGTGCTCTTGGGTTAAAGTTTCACCCGTATGACCTCATTTAACCTTAATTACCTCCTTAAAGGCTCTATTTCAAAATAGATTGGAGGTTAGCAAATCAGTATGCAAATTTGAAGTAGAGGAGAGGATATAGTCCTTTAGCAGCACCTGTGCATGAGTTTCTCTGGAGTGTATATCAAGGAACCGAACTGCTGGCTCCTATGATATGCATACCTTCAACTTTAGTAGGTAATGTCAGACTGTTTTCCAAAATAGTACCAATGCAGACTCCTGACAAAAGAGATAAAAGTCTTTGTTGCCAATCCTTGGTATGAAGTTCTTTTAAATTTAGCCAATCTGGTGGCCTTTAATTTGCATTTCTTGATTACTTTTTTCTTTGGGGGGGATACTAGGATTTGGACCCAGGGGTGTTCTACCTTTGAGGTACACCCCCAGTCCTTTTATTTTGAAACAGGGTCTCACTAAGTTACTGCACACTAGTCTTGAACTTGTGATCCTCCTATCTGGGTCTCCACCATGACTGGCTTGTGTTGAATCTTTCAGCCATAACCCACCCCTCTTTTTTTTTTTTCGGTACTGGGGATTGAACTCAGGGGCATTCTACCTCTGAGCTATACCCCCAGCCCTATTTTATTTTTATTCTTTATTTTGGAACCCGGGTCTCACTAAGTTGCAGAGTGCCTCGCTAGGTAGCTGAGGCTGGTCGCGAACCCGGATCCTCCGGTCTCAGCCTCCCGAATGCTGGGATTACAAGCGTGCGCCACCACGCCTGGCTCCCACCCC
>PVLC010034041.1:0-17135 GCA_004027655.1 Graphiurus murinus | reverse complement strand
AAAAAAAAAAAAAAAAAAAAAAAAAGAAAATATAGCTAGGCAAAATAAAATTGTAATTTTACTACGTAAAGCCAGCAACCACCGACCACAGTTAGCATCTCCCCCTTCATCTGTTCCTGAAGGTGCACTGCGCTAGTCCTCCAGGGTGGAGCATGGCTGCTGAGCTTTCGCTAGAGAAGCTTTTGCTAGACAGCAGTGGCAAACATCAGAGAAAGCTAAACCTTTGTTCACACCCTTGATTATTTTCTAAAATCTAAGTCCCGGAAGAAATACTGGATCAAAGGATGGATATATTAAAATATATATATATATATGTATATACACACACATATATATATTCTTTGTATACATATGTATAATACATATATATTTGTACTGGGGATTGAATCTATGGTCATTCTACCTCTGAGATACACCTCCAGCCCTTTTTATATTTTCTTTATATATATATATATATATATATATATATATATATATATATATTTTTTTTTTTTTTTTTTTTTTTTTTTTTTTTTTTTTTTTTTTTTTTTTTTTTTTTTTTTTTTTTTTTTTTTTTTTTTTTTTTTTTTTTTGTGGTACTGGGGATTGACCTCAGTGGTATTCTACAATCAAGCTACACTCCCAGCCCTATTTTGAAACAGGGTCTCCCTAGGTTGAGGAGAGTTTCACTACTTGCTGAGGCTGATCTTGAACCTGTGATCCTCCTGCCTCAGCCTCCCAAATGCTGAGATTGCAGGCATGTGCTACTACGCCCACCTACCACTCCTAGCCCTTTTTAGTTTTTATTTTGAAACAGGGTCTCGCTAAGTTGATCAGGTTCTTGCTAAATTGATTAAGTTCTTGCTAAGTTGATTAGGGTCTTGCTAAATTGCTGAGGCTGGCCTTGACCCTGGGATCCTCCTATCTCAGCTTCCCAAGTACAGGGATCACAGGCATGCAGCACTGTGCCTGGCTAGGGGCATGTGTATTTTTAAGGCCATGGTCAATGTTGCTGAATGGCCTTCTGAAAGAGTTTATAGGGCATGAGAATATCTTTTCCCAGGCTCCCTCACCAATCTTGAGTGGTATAAGTTATTGAAAAGTCCTTTAAGCATATCATTTAAGAACATTTTCAACTCTAGCATGGCACAAATCTGCTTTGGGGGGGGTCTCCATTTTTAATAGCTTTTCTGGGATATAGTTTCAATCATTTCCTGGCCCACCATGAGGGGCAGATATGTTCTTCTGCAGAAAAAAAAATCATGAAAGACAAGAACATTTATAAGGAGAAAACTGTGAAATTACAAAAAAAAAAAATTCAGGTGTAGAAAGAAATACTTTGTCCTTTGAAACTGTTTCCAGAGGGAGAGTCATCTTTGCTTTGATTTTGTTTTCTTTAGCACTGGATCCGGAGGAAGCAGCCCACCCTCTCCTCTCTTGCTCTGCACATCAGTAGGCAGATACCTGTTCTGAAAGCTCCTCTTTACGAAGCCCTTGTGTTTTGTGGATCTGGTTTCAGTCACAGAGCATATAATCTGCCATATGGAGCTCAGTCCAGCAAAGGCATGGGCCCAGTTCCAGCAATTAAGTGAGAAATTCTAGTTCAGCCACTAAACCTCCAGCTGTCATCAACTTGCAAATCCCAAGCACCCCCCAGCAGTGAGCAATCCCAGGCAGGTCTGAGGGAGCCATGACTTGTCTGTGACCCAGAAGACCCCTTTCCATCAGCGCTCACTTGGAGATCTCAGGGGGTACGATCATCTCCCATTAAAATTTCATCATTTCCAAATAAGGTATTTGGATGGAAGACATGATGCTCAGGCACTGAAAGGGCTGCTAACTTGGGGTCAACAGACACTGCTTATGTCCCACAGGCTGGAGCTCATGGAAGGGAAACATTTACCCAAAACAGATGTGCATTCTATTCCTTTGCATTGTCAGATACCTGGCTTGACCAGAGATTTTTTTTCCCCCCTCATAGCTACTGCAATGACAGTTGTGCGGTAGCATCTGAGACCAATTGATTCCTTGGCTAATTTGGCTTTGGTGCCAACAACTGTTTTAAGGCTACATTTGTCCAGAGTGGCTAGTTTAACCCTACCAGTTAAGCTTTCTTGGGGGGAACTGCCGGAAGATCTAACCCCACTGTCATGGTTAGATCTAGAATGTCCCCTGAAATGCTTATGTTTAATGTTCAGAGTTGATATAATTAAGTCATTGTAATCCATCAGCGGGTAAACTCATTGTAATGTATTTACTGGGCAGTAACCTAGGTGGGTGGGTGTGGCTAGAGAAGATGGGTCCCTGGGGGATGTGGCCAGAGGGACTGTGCTTTTGTCTTTGGATCCCCTTGCTTGCTCACTTCTCTTGCTTCTGGCCCCCATGATGTGAGAGCAGAGCTGTACTCTCCCCTCTCTTTGCTTCTTGCTGTCATACCCTGAGATGTGCAGAACCCAGCCTCACACAAACAGAACCCCGAAATCTCCAAAAAATGGTGAGCAAATAAACCTTCCTTCCTCTAAGTTGTGTAGTCGGTTGTTTTGGATTATAGTTGTGAGACTGTTGGACGAGGAACCCACTATGCAAAAACCCAAGGGAAGCCCTTCATGTCCCCAGCAGAGATCCAGGTTGCTCTTAATGGATAAGCATGCAAAGTTCATTTGTTCTGCACATCTGCAAGTTAAAAACCACATTCCAGGTGAAGAATTGTTTTTCAACATAAGCTGAACCTAGGAAAGAACATTGGAAAACTTACTGCTTTATGTTATGAGTAAAAGAACTACTATATCAGTTTTTTTCCCTAGTGTTGAGGTAGAAGGGAGAAGACAGCAGTAGCCAAAATTTGCATTAAGAAAATGAAATCTTCCTCCCCCAAATGCCAACACTGATTTTTTTAAAACAGTGTTGAGAATTAATTTTCTCTGTAGAAATAATAATAGAATTCAAACCAAATTCCTCTTTTTAAAGAAGCAGATCACATTTGTTCTCTAATTAAACTCAACAAAAGACCAGAAGCATTTCTTCCATTGGGTCAGAAATTAGGAAGTTAGGTGTGCCAACACTAATGTCAAACACACCTGCCAGCCATTTAGCATCTCTCCGCATCACGCTTCTCTGAACAGCAGGAAACGTTCAGTGTTGTCACACGGCTGCTTCCCTGTGCTTTGCTACGCAAGCATCTTCCACCTGCATTATTTTTCAGAGCTTATTTTTCCTGTCTTGCAAAAAAAGAAACAGTACTTACCTCTTCCCTGATCTGATTCCTCCCATAATTTGTTATTGCTAAAGTCCTGATTCCCTTTGATTGTTCAAGCCTAAGCTTTACACCTAAGATATGTGCACTTTTGTTTTGTTTTGTTTTCTTCTTTTTGGCATGGGTTGCATATCCTATTAAACACTGATAAATAATCAAGCAAGAGTTCCTATCACATGTTCAGATTCGATGATGCAAAGCATGCTCCTGGCCAGGTATACTTTGAGGGGTGGCTGACCTTGTCCATTGTCTTAGTCAGCATTCTCATGGCTATAATCCAAAGACCTGACAACACAACTTAGAGGAAAGAAGATTTATTTACTCATGGCTTTCCTTGGAGATTTTTGGGCTCCATCCACATGAGGACAGAGACCATGGATCTCAGGGCATGGTGGTGGGAAGGAGAGGAGAGGAGAGAGAGAAGGAGAAAGCTTTGCTCTCACATCATGGAGGTGTTTTGGGGTCTGTGGTGGAGCAGCACATCATAGTGGGAGCATTGAAGAAGCTGCTCCCCTCATGGTGGCACAGCTGCAAGGATTTAGATTCAGCCAAGCACCCAAATGAGTATCAAAATAGATTCCTCCCAGAGCCTCCAACTAGGAACACAGCCTTCAGACACCTTGTTTTCAGCTTCATGAGACCCAGAGGCAGAGAAAACAGTCGAGTCTATCAAGATTGGTGATTGTGAGATGATTTGCTTATATTATTTTAAGCTGCAAAAATTTTTGTAATTAACAAAAAACCAAACAAGTACAAAGTAAGTTTCCTTCCCTTCTTTGTATCCCAGCCCACCATGACCCTTTCTTGGAGATAACTCCTCTATATTTAGAAGGGAGAATCAGAAAGATTAAGGAAATAGGTTCAGTCTTTGGAATATTTTATTTTTTATTTTTTATTTTTTTGCGGTACTGGGGATTGAACTCAGGGGCATTCTACCTCCGAGCTACACCCCCAACCCCATTTTTTATTCTTTATTTTGAAACCGAGTCTCACTAAGTTGCGGAGTGCCTCACTAGGTAGCTGAGGCTGGCCGCGAACCCAGATCCTCTAGTCTCAGCCTCCCGAATGCTGGGATTACAAGCGTGCACCACCACACCCGGCTTAGTCTTTGGGATATTTTAAACAGAGATTGTGTTTGGGGTTGGGGGAAGGGCCGGGCGTGGTGGTGCACACTTGTAATCCCAGCACTTGGGAGGCTGAGGCAGGAGGATCTGGGTTTATGGCCAGCCTCAGCTACTTAGTGAGGTCCTCTGCAACTTACAGAGACCCTGTTTCAAATTAAAGAATATAAAATAGGGCTGGGGTGTAGCTTGGGGGTAGAATGCCTCTGGGTTCCATCCCCAGTACACACATGCACACACACAAAAAGAGTGGGAAGAATGATATTTCTTGAGTGTTTTCTTATAGAAATCTTTAATGTATGTGTGGTACTGAGGATTGAACCCAGGGATGTTCTACCTCTGAGCTAAACTCCCAGCCCATTTATTTATTTATTTATTTATTTATTTATTTATTTATTTTTGTGGCACTTGGGGATTGAACCCAGGGGCATTCTAACTCTGAGCTACATCCCCAGCTGTACTTTATTTCTTTTATTTGGAAACAGGGTCTTGCTAGGTTGATGAGAGTCTCACTACTTGCTATGACTGTCCTCGAACTTGCGGTCCTCCTGTCTCAGCCTCCCAAGTACTGGGATTATAGGTGAGTGCCACAACGCCCAGCTTACTTTTTGTTTTGAAAGAGGGCTTCCCTATTGCTGAGGCTGGGCCTAAAACCTGCGGTCCTCCTGTCTCAGTCTCCCACCCACGTACCAGGATTATAGGTGTGCACCACACCCCACCTGGCTTCTTCTAGCAATTTTTAACGCTGCTTTGTGTCAAGTATCATACCGTCCATGTGAAAATGATTAATAAAAGAGTAAGAACATTTAAGATATTGAAGAACAAAAAAAGAGAACCACATCTACTTAGAAAAATGTGGGTGATTATGAATAGACTAATAACCTTAGAAAACCTGAATATATCATACAGGAAAACTCCCTATGTGAAAATGTACAAGGTTTTCTTTTTATAGGCATGTAAAGCTTCTGAATAATTTTTCAGTCTTGTTCCTCCTAGAAGCCTAAACCTCTAAGAGAATGGAGAAAGTCAGTCCAGTCGAAGGGAGGAAAAGGAGAGACCACTCATCAGTTGGAAGGGAATTACATGAACAGAGAGGACTTATACATATTCCAAATTGAGTCTGAGCCTGAATCATTCAAACAAGCCGGGAACAAGATAGACAAAACAGTCTTTTGGATAGATTGGGGTCATTTGAGGGGGAATAGAAGAAATAAAAGAAGCATTAAAAACAGGGGAAGGAAGTACCATCTTTTTTTTTTTTTTTGGTGGTACTGGGGATAGAACCCAGAGGCATTCTACCTCCAAGCTACATCCCCAGTCCTATTGTATTCTTTATTTTGAAACAGGGTCTCACTAAGTTGTGGAGGGCCTCACTAAGTAAAAGCTGAGGCTGGCTGTGAACCTGCGATCCTCCTGTCTCAGCCTCCCAAGTACTGAGATTACAGTACAATCTTAATTCAGAAGTTCCGCATGCTTTTCCAGGCCTACCATTCCCCAAGCCAGGACCCCTCCCAAATGCCTGGGAAATCTGTAAACCTTAAAGTTAACCGGAAAATTCACTCACTTTTGATAATTACTGTGTGAGCTATTAATTAACTCCCCAATAAATAGTTTAAGCAAGAGCGATATGATGTTTTGAGAAACCTATAATTTAGGAGACTTTCCAGTGTTATCTATTGATCAGATAATGGATCCTGAAAATGACCAGATCAGAGCCAAGTGTGGTGGCGGACACTTGTAATCCCAGTACTTGGGAGGCTGAGACAGGAGGATATGGGTTCATGGCCAGCCTCTGCTACTTAGTGAGGCCCTCCACAACTTAGTGAGACCCTGTTTCAAAATAAAGACTAAAAAACAGGACTGGGAGTATAGTTCAGAGGTAGAATGCCCCTGGGTTCAATCCTTAGTACTGCAAAAAAAAAAAAAAAAAAAAAAAAAAAAAAAAAAAAAAAAAAAAAAAAGACTAGACCTCTATAAACTGTCTTGTGATGGCCAGATCAAAGTCATGCCTACATGCCTACATACCTTCCTATTCCCGCCCCTCACCAAGCTTCCTTTAAAAGAAAGGCCAGAGATGGGCGTGGCATGGTGGTTGGTGCCTGGAATCCCAGTACCTGTGAGGCTGAGACAGGAGGATTGCAGGAAGGTTACAGCCTCAGCAATTTAGCAAGACCCCCAGTCACTTAGCAAGTCCCTGTCTCAAAATAAAAAGTAAAACAGGGCTGGGGTGTAGCTCAGAGGAAGAATGCCCCTGTGTTCAATCCCCAGTAACACACACACACACACACACACACACACAGACACACACACACACACAACGAAGAGCCAGGAATCCAGGAATCCCTGCCTCTCACTCTGGAAATGTTTCTCTCTTGAGTGTGTGTTCCTTACTCTCCTAAATAAATCTGTGCACCTCTACTGACATGTGCCAAAATTCTTTTCTGTCACATATGTCAAGGACCCCGCTGGTCCTGAGTGGAGTCCTCCCCCTCTCTGGGTACTCTGTGGGACAATCTTCTGGAGCTGTATCTTCTCCCATGACAATTTGTATGTCCCTGTTTCTACTAACAGTTTAATCAATAATTAGTCTGTGACCTTTTATTTCTCATACTGACATTTAGAAAGTTGACAATCTATTAGCTAATATTTATATCTGATTTTTAAGGGATTTTTTTTTCCTGATGTTGAGGATGAGGAGTTGTAGAAAGTTTGAGAAAAGAATGCAATAAATCATCTAGTGGATGTGCTGGCCTTTTTTGGGGGGGGGGGAGGGGGAAGAACTGAATCTACCATTAACCACAGAATACTGACAACAAACTTGTATGTTAAAAGCTCTTTGTGTTTTCCTTGATCCAACTGATTTATAATTGAGAAATCAATTTTAAAAACGTTTAAAAATGTTTTATGGTGGTGCACGCCTGTAATCCCAATACCTGAGGGGCTGAAACATGAGGTTCGAGGCCAGCCTCAGCAACTTAATGAGGCCCTGTTTCAAGATAAAAAAATAAAATAGGGCTGGGGTTGGGGGAGGTAGCTCAGAGGTAGAATGTCTATGGTTCAATCTCTAGTACCACACACATACACAGAAAGCTTTGTGAATATTTGGAGGAAATAAGGTATATTTTACTAGTTTAATTTGTTAGCCCCAATGGGAAAATTGTCACCATTCCTGAAACACGTTTGGTGACCATTCTTCAGGCCGCATTACAAAGGAGACAAAGTACAACTTTTTCATGACAAACAGCAGAGAAAATGGTCTGTTAGTTGTTTTCATTTTAAGAGAAAACAAAATAGAAAAGATTGCATTGATTTGCTGTAGCCTTCTAAAGAGATTTCTTCCTGAGAAGATTAAGAGGTAACTGACAGACTTTCATTCTCAACCAGCAAATGCATTGCAACATGTGACATGACCCAGGGGTTCTTTTAGAGACTTCTACATCCCCATACTCGAAGTTAAAGTGGCATTTATTTCAAGGGAAGGCCAGAAATAATCTCCTTTGGCATCTTTCTACCACAGAGCCCCAGGAATGATGCACCCCAAGTGGACTCTTTTCCTAACACACGATCTCTGGGAATGGAGTGAGTACTTTCCAGAGCCGGGCATCCTTGAATCTCTGTTTTGCCGAGCAGAAAGGTGTCTTGGCTGAGGTGGTTTTAATCCACAAAATGCCTTCAGAGTTAGCAAAGGGATCCTGGTTTAATTCGCTCTGGTGAGCACCTTTGGGACACTTGGAACCTATTAGAGATGAGAGGAAAAGGCACGGGAAGGATGTCCTCATGATAAGGGCGACACACTTTGGACATGGAGTTAGGGCTTCTTATCGCCTTTTTTTTTTTTTTTTTTTTTTTTCCGATCCCGTGTTCTCTTTGTGTAGCTAATGAAGATGATACCACACACAGCTAACACGGCCTCCAGAAGGAACTGGCATCCCAATTAGGGAAATGATATCCAAGCACATTTTTATTTGTTATGATCACATACCGTCGAAAGACAAAATACTAATTACTTATGTAACTCTCCGGCTTGTAATCAATTAGCTGAGAAGCTTCTGTATTCAGCCTGGCCGTTCAGATCAAATTGCATGTATCTCCTTGCTAGCTGGGTGTTTCTCATTGCGGTCATGAGAAATATGGGGTCAAGTACTTCGGCTCTGACTACAGCATGACATTTGAGAAAAGCAATGTATATTTTATGTTTAAGTGTAAGAGCGCTATTGACTCTGGATAACACATGCTGTTATTTTTCATTTTGCACCAATCTGGGAGGAAGTTTTTCAAATACATTTGTCAGAAGATTGACAAGAAGTTCCTCCTTCTTGTTTCATTTATAAAGCTGTACTTCCATCTCTTATTATCTTTCAAAGACTAGCAGAAAAGTGAAACACTGTTTTTGACTGTGGGAGGGTGGAGTCATGATGGTTTGGACAAAAGTTTGTTATTACCTATTTATAGCATTCAAATTTATTCATTTCTGTAATGACCCATCTAGTAAACTTTGGTATGTATGTATTTATGTATGTATGTATGCATTTATTTATTTTATTTATTTTTTGTGGTGCTGGGGATTGAATCCAGGGTATTCTGCCTCAAAGCAATACCTCCGGCTCTATTTTTTTTTTTTTTTCTTTTTTACTTGGAAACAGGGACTTAGTTGCTGAAAGCCTCACTAAATTGCTGAGGCTGTCCTCGAACCTGTAATCCTCCTGTCTCAGCCTCCCAAGTATTGAGATTACAGGCATGCTCCACTGTGCCTGGCAACTTTGGTTTTTGCACTTAAACTTTCTTGAGCTGCAAATAGTTCTTGATTTATTTCTCCACGTATTTTTCTTATTGTCTTCCTCGTGGAATGGGTGGGTGGTTTGCTTCTGGGCTTTAATAGCTGCGATGTGCTCTACCTGGTGGGGAGAATCTTGGATACAAAGGATGTAATGGTGGGGAGGGGAGCAGCAGCAAGAACCTCTGTGGGCAGTAATAGGAGCTGCCTGTTGTTCTAATTAACAGGCCAAAAATCTCTCAGGTCTCAGCTTCCAAGCCATTTCCGCAAGGAAGCCTTTTCTGACTCTTCCAAGTTAAGCGTCTCTCTTCTATAATCCACAGCAACTTTCTCTTTCACCGGGTTCATTGAATTTCTAAATACATGTCTATCTTTCCCCATTGACCATAAGCTCCAAGACCAGGAATTCTCTGTCTTGTTCTTGTCTCCATCTCTAGCACTTAACCTAGTACCTTACTACTCAGTCTTGTGTGGACCAACTGTAGGACCAACCACTCTCTCCTTTCTGATGGCAGCACTGCATCTTTGAAGGTACAGATTTTTGCATTGAAGGAGGACCATATTTGTAGCCATCCTGGCTTTGAGACAATTTCCTACTTTGTTGTCAAGATTTTCTTTCTTTTTTAAAATATGCTTTTATTAGCCGGGCGTGGTGATGCACGCTTTTAATCCCAGCATTTGGGAGGCTAAGATCGGAGGATCCGGGTTCGTGGCCAGCCCTCTGCAACTTAGTGAGACCCTGTTTCAAAATAAAGAATAAAAAATAGGGCTGGGGGTATGGCTTGGAGGTAGAATGCCCCTGAGTTCAATCCCCAGTACCGCAAAAAAAAAAAAAAAAAAAAAGCTTTTATTAGTGTATTATAGTCTCACATCATAGTGTAAATCGTGTTGACAATGACATACGTGCACACAGCACGTGGTGCCCCCCCACCCCCGTGCCTCCCCATCTCCCCTCCTCCTGTACAGCGTACTTAGATTGACATTGGTAAATTCACATATGTACACATAGTTGATGG
This sequence comes from Graphiurus murinus, assembly GCA_004027655.1. Taxonomy (NCBI): domain Eukaryota; kingdom Metazoa; phylum Chordata; class Mammalia; order Rodentia; family Gliridae; genus Graphiurus; species Graphiurus murinus. Next base: position 6,992 of record PVLC010034041.1, on the reverse strand, counting down.
TAGTATTTCCAGTAATGAACCTCAGCCTTCCGCCTCCCCTTCCTTTAGACCACTTCCCTGGCTCCACTGAGGTTTCTCCTCCATTATCTGGAGTCCCTCTGGTATCCCAATTACTCCCTAGCTTGCACATATTAGAGAAAACATGACCTTTCACTTTCTGTGAGTGGCTAATCTCACTTAATATAATATTCTCCAGGTCCTTCCAGTTTCTTGCAAATGACACAATTTTGTTCTTCTTTATTGCTGAGTAGAATTCCATTGTGTGTATAGCCCATAATTTTGTAATCCATTCATCTGTTGATGGACACCTAGGTTGGTTCCACAATCTGGATGTTGTGAATTGTGCTGCTATGAACATGGGTATGCATGTATTACTGTAGTTCTCTGGTTTTGGCCCCTTTGGAAAGATACTCAGGAGTGGTATAAAAAGTGTGGGTCTATTGAATTGGGACCTTTGCCTAAGAAAGGACAGACCAGAGAGGTCATTATGAAGAAAAGTGGGGCCTATTAAGGGCTTTTGCCTAAGAAAGAGCAGACCCTGTAGGGTGAATATAATGACATTTTTGGAGTTTTAAAACTATATTTTCCTCCTTCCTTTCCCATTTACCTCTTTTCTACCCATTTTTATTTTCCTATCCTACCTCACTCCCATGTGTAGATCTTAACAAAAGGGTCCCAGATCTGTAGTAATAGTATTTCTCTTTTTAATCATGTTTTCTTATAGAATTAACATTTTGTGGTCTATAGTAGAATAATTCGGGGAATTTCAATTTATGTCTCTTTGGGGCCGGAAGCAAACTAATGAAAATAAACTGCAACTCAGATGTCTACAGACCTGGCTAATTGCCTCAAAAGCCTGGGGATTCCTTCGCAGACCTCACCCCTATTGAGGTTAAGCGCCTTCCTCTCTGGGGGTGAAGAGGATTCTTTCCTTCTTGCAGGCATTTGCGTATTTACTGTCTCCTGCTTCCTGCCCTGAATCTTTAGGAATCCCACAGCTGCCTTCTGCCATTTGTATTTTACAATTGCCACTGGTACGTTGTGGGGGAGAAAAGTTAAAAGTTAGCTTTGGGTGGGGAGTAATTGCAGCTGTCAATGCCCAATCTTTATCTCAGAAGGGGTGAAGAGAGAACAGGAGCTTTTTGGACAGCTGAGAATGCCAGCCCCTGGGTCCTCTTGGAAGGATAAAGGCTCTACAAATGGAAATGAGACATCCTCCTGATGAGGTAGAATAGAAGAAGTAAAAATTTACATAGGAAGGAGACAGATTGGGAAGGAAAGGGAAAATAGAATTTTTAAAATCTGGAAAGTTTATAATCTCTAACTCCACCCCATAGGGTGTGTCTGGTTTTAGGCAGAAGCCTCAGTAAGCCCATATCCTTAATCTCAATAGCCCCTCTCCCCACCTGAGATTCCTGAGATGCTTAGTGAACAAAGGATCCAAGAGGAGGAAAGAGGTCAGACGTCAGCCAATCACCACCCATGGTTGCTGAGAAACCTGAGGAAGAGGAGGTCCAGACCTCCCCTGTACCCACCCCCTCTTGGGGGTTCTATAAAAGAACTACAAAGGCTGCAAAGAATATCTTGTCTGGACTATCTCCCCTCCTGAGATGGCCTCAAGTTCCTTACTTTCTTAAACAAAACACCTGCCTTTTGTCCCTGACTGGCGTGTGTTGAAATTCTTTTCACCACGGAAGCCAAGAACTCACAGAAGTTATCATGCTGATCCATGACACTCCTTCCCTCCCTTCCTCCCAAGTGGAAGGACTGGAGGAAACCTGCGGAGGAAAACAATTTCAGGAGTGAAAGGGGGGTTTGTTCAGTATTTGTGTTTTCCAGGATTTTAGGGAGGTGGAGCGCTTTCATTTCAGACATTATGTAATGAAAAGCAGGGCTAAACTTAGAAGTTATTATTCGTCAATCAATTAATCCAGGAAGCTATTTAGTACCCCTCCCCCTCAAACAATTTTCTAGGTTTCCCGTTTCAGTCACTTTTCTGTGCTGAGCAGGGAGGACTCCACCTTGGAGGGGAGGTAGTGCTCAGTGTAAGCCCATCTGCTTCACCAGGAAACAGGGGCTGGGACTGTTCCTGTGAAGAATGCGGGATCACAAGACTGACTTTTGGGGTATCCATTTTCTTTCTCAGCTGTGGGATTGCCCACCCTCATCCACTAGAGACTATTAATTGATGGCAGGTATGATTTTTTTTATACTCAAACTATTTTTATTTTTATATCAAGGGTCTAGGTGCCTCCCAGGATCCAATGACTTCAATTGTATTGCTATGTGGTAGATTATATTATTGTTCAAAATATCTATTGTCTTTCTCTACTTCATTTTCCTCTCTCTCTCTCTCTCTCTCTCTCTCTCTCTCTCTCTCTCTCTTTCTCTGTGGTACTGGGGATTGAACCTTGAACCCAGGGGTGTCTTATCTCTGAGCTACACCCCCACTGCCCTATTTTATTTTGAAACAAGGTAGCACTAAATTGCTGAAGACCTTGCTAAGTTGCTGAGGCTGGTCTGGAACCTGCGATCCTTCTGTCTCAGCTTCCCAAGTACGGGGATTACAGGCATGTGCCACCATGACCCGCTTGATCTTCCTATTGGAGGGTTACCCATCATTGCCCAGTTGGACTCCAGTGTGGCCATAGGACTTGCTTTGTCCAAAGGAGTATAAGTGAAAATGATGTGTGAGACCTCTGAGTGGAAGATGGAAGGGCCCTCCTGTGTTTCTACCATGGCTCTTTCCTTCTGCTACAAACCAGTCCGGTCATGCATCATTGGCTCCATCAGCCTGAATTCTTAGGGTAAAGCTGACTTAGAGAAGCACCATAGTTTATCTGTGTAATGGGCATATTGCTTGAACAAGACATAAGCCAAAGAAGCTTGGGGTCATTTGTTACACAGCACAATAGCCTAACCTGACTGATCTAGTAGTGAAAACATTTGGGAGCTAGGTAGTGAAATAATTTTTGCTTTTCTACCTCTTTGTCTGACTTCTTATTGAAAATAACCCTATTCCCATATTCAAAAACACTTTCCCAGGTCAGTGTGCTGGTTCAGAAAAAAAGATGTGATATTGTTCATTAAAAAATGAGGCGGTAACATCATAACATACTCCAGTTACTTTCTAGAAAACAGTTGGCCAGAGAGTGGCTGCTTCAACAGGGTCAGGATCATGTTGGTCTTGCCAATTGCTGTATCTCTGGTATGTCATAAACTATCTTGCCCCTAAAGGTTCAATAATTATTTGTTGAATGAATACTCAATAATTGAATAAATAAGAGATCAGACATCTCTATTCTCATAGGTGGAGTATGGCATTTTAGATTTGAAAAAAAAATTATATTCATGTTAAGAGTTTAACAAACAAGTGAAGTCAAGCAAGTAACGAAGAAGCAAAAGTCGTTCTAAAGATGTTGTTGAACTTGAGAAGGAGGGAGGGCGAAGGAGAAGGGTGGGAATTGGGGAAGGGGTTAAATGAGAAATGCGTGCATCATATATGCCTTTATCAGCTTGTACCTAACAGAGATGTATGATTAAAATGCACCAATTAATAAAAAAAAAATAAAGATGTTGTTGAGAGCCACACCAGGTATCACAATCCCAAATGTCCCAGATGCATAAATGAGGCAGACTGGATGGTGTCAGCACAAAAACATGCTCCTTTCCCTTCTTGGAACTTGTAATTCTCTTAGTCTACTTTCAATTTCCTCATACATTGCTAGAGAGGTGTGTGTGAGAGAGAAAGATTTCCTAACTTAATTATAAGGGAAAAAGAAAAAGCATGGTGACAATCACTCAGGGTCAGCTTCGGTTTCTAGGGGACAAAAGTAGTGGCCTAAAGAGCTCATGTCCTATCAAAAAGAGTCAGGTCTTTCTCAGCTCCTGTTCAGTGCTGCCGTGTTGGAAAAGTGGCCCAATTTTCTGAGCATCCTGATTTTGGTGGTGGTGGTAGTGGTAAGGAAGGGCGCTAGAAATCTGGATTTGGGTTTTGAATTTCCTGATTCTTGTGTGTGTGTGTGTGTGTGTGTGTGTGTATGTGTGTGTGTGTGTGTGTGTGTGTGTGTGTGTGTGTGTGTTGCTGGAGATCAAACCCAGGGGCATTCTATCTCCAAGATACACCTCTGGCCCTATTTTATTTTTTGTTTGGAAACAGGGTCTTGATAAGTTGCTGAGAGCCTCACTAAGTTGCTGAGGTTAGCTGCAAACTGGTGATCCTCCTGTCTCAGCCTCCCAAGCACTGAGATTACAGGCCATCATGCCCAACTGTATTTCCTGGTTTTTAAGTATTGGTAACTAAAAAAAAAAAAAAAATAGGTCAGTATAGATGAATGCCATGTAGGCCCAGCAATACCTCTTACAACATCTCAACATCTGACCTTGGTTAATTTTTACAAGGATGGTGCATGGGTAAAAGCTCTGGACTTTAACATTGTATTTGCATAGGGATATGTGCATGTGACTTTTTAGAAAACACCTGGAGGAAGGCTGGTGCTAGTTTCCATGACCCCCAAACCACAAGTTGGTGACTCATCGCTCTAGTTGCCAGGAGGCCAGCAGGAGGCTGCTGCTCATTCATGCCGAGTCTTTCTTTGATTTAGGCCAAGGCCCTTTGACTCGGAGTATTTCCAAGAATGTACTGGAGATTTGAGCACTAAATTACATATGTCAGAGAGTCCTTGCTGAAATGCAAGGTTTCAATTGTGTGCGAGCATGTTCGTCTGTTTCTTTCTCTCAGGTAATATTAGGGGATGTTCAATCTCATCCAAGGGAAAAGAGGTGGGCCGTGCTGAAGACGCAAAGGGTTTGCGTCCCAGGAGAAAGGAGGCTTGGAAGAAGAAAGAAGAGACTATGAACCAGGGCATGTTCTCAGTTTCAGCTTTTCTAAGACTAGAGGGATGTATGTAACAGCAGTGGCTACTGCTTGAAATGTCTCTGATTTGGGGGGGATGTGCCCAATTGATGGGGCTTACAGAGGACAATTGTCTTGCTTGTAACCACTCACTGTCACCATCACTAGATCACCCTTCTTCTACTTTGGGAATTTCCCTCATTTTCTTTCTTTTCATGTAATAGAAGGGATTTTATTATTATTATATTCGGCGGTACTGGGGATTAAGCCCAGGGGTGTTCTAGCTCTGTGCTACACCTCTAGCCTCTTTTATTTTTTTTATTTTGAAACAGCATCTTGCCAAGTTGCTGAGGGCCGTGCTAAGTTGCTGAGGGCTGGCCTCAAACCTGTGATCCTCCTATCTCAGCTTCCCAAGTACTGGAATTAGAGGCCTGTGCCACCACATCCGGCTTGATTTCAGTATTTTGTAAAGAGAATTCACACAGCCCTTGATTTTACACGGCCACTTCTCAGTGCTCTTTCTGTCCATTTAAGAAATAAGAATGCACGCTGATGAGAATTAGTAATGCCAAACAAGACCATTGGTTATTATCTTTGGAACAAACAGAAGTCTTCATAGTTTGACTTACAAAGCAAGATTCAGCACCTTTGACTTCAGGAAGTCAGGGAGGGGAAGTTCGCCAGGTTTTCCTTGATTGGGAAGGCGCGTGCCCCATGGTCCTGTCCCAGGAACTTCCTCCGGTTATTCTGGATGTTTCTGTGAGGGTGTTTTTGGGTAAGAGTAGCATTTAAATTGGTGGACTTTGAGCAAAGTGCACATTGCCTCTATGCGGTGTGTGTGTGTGTGTGTGTGTGTGTGTGTGTGTGTGTGTGTGTGGTGGCGATCTCATGCAATCTGTGGAAGCCCTGAATGGAACAAAAGACTGAGCTCTCCAGCAGGAGGGAAAGTTGCCAGCAGATGGCCTTTGGACTCCAACTGCAATCTCCCCTGCTGGTCTACACCGGCAGATTTGGGATTTGCCACACCGGCACAGTCATGGGAGCCAGTTTCTTAAAATAAATCTTGCTCACTTTTAGAGGTTAAGGTTGAATTCCTGGCATGGATGTGGCGGTGCTGGTGGCAGGAGTTTTGTCATCAAACTAGTTCTGCAGTGTGGGTGTGGAAATTCTTGGTCCTGGGAGCTTACCTCAAACCTGGTTCTCCAGCCTTCCAGAGAACTTAGATTCTTTGAATACTGGCCTTTGCTTTTATTGAATCAGAGTCTCGCTTCTCTTAACTATAACAGCAGCATGGATTAAGCATGGCTGGAATAAGGTCAGATCATAAAAAAAAAATTATTTGTGTTTGGTGACTAAAGCGATATTTCTCAAATGGAGTTTCATGGCATGCAAATAACTCAGTTTTTTTTCTTGCAATAAACAAATATATGGTCACTCAGATGCACTGTTATTTCTTTCTTTGGGGGCCTAATAAACTATTCAAGTGTGATCTCTTTCCCTCATTTAATTTCACTTCTGAAAGTCCTCTACAATCTTGATTTAGCATGAAGAAGCAAATGTGATCGTGTTTGTAAGAGATGGTATGTGTGTGCTAGTCTGAATTCCTTTCTCTCATGCTTTTGATATATATAGGCAGTTGAGTTTGCAGTTTCTGTGATGTTTATGGAAGGATTAATTTCTACAAGACAGAAAATTTAAAACTGCCCGAGGAACAGTCCTACTTGCTAGGTAATTTAACCAATGTTTTTTTATTTCTGATATGATAATGTCTTAAATTTCAGCTTCCATGGAAATGCACGGAAGGATGAAGTTTGTGAGAAAATGTGGCTTCTCCTCTTTTTTTTTTTTTTTTTTTTTTTTTTTTTTTTTTTTTTTTTTTTTTTTTTTTTTTTTTTTTTTTTTTTTTTTTTTTTTTTTTTTTTTTTTTTTTTTTTTTTTTTTTTTTTTTTTATATGAAAAGACATTTTATTATTTTGCTATATAATATATTAGTGAATACACCAGATTGCATTTTCTCAAATGGCAAATGAAGCACAGGATAACATTTCTCCTTGAACATCAATATCATCTGTCTTTTGGAGGATTCAGTTTCTTACGACGTCTGTGATACTGTCCAAGAGGATACCAGCGATGCTTA
>PVLC010034040.1:0-17135 GCA_004027655.1 Graphiurus murinus | reverse complement strand
GGAGCCGGGCGTGGTGGCGCACGCTTGTAATCCCAGCATTCGGGAGGCTGAGACCGGAGGATCCAGGTTCGCCGCCAGCCTCAGCTACCTAGTGAGGCACTCCGCAACTTAGTGAGACTCGGTTTCAAAATAAAGAATAAAAAATAGGGCTGAGGGTATATCTCGGAGGTAGAATGCCCCTGAGTTCAATCCCCAGTACCGCAAAAAAAAAAAAAAAAAAATAGGGCTGGAGGTGTAGCTTGGAGGTAGAATGCCCTGGGGGTTCAATCCCAAGTACTGCAAATAATAATAATAACAACTTTTCATGCTCAAAATGGCAAACACCTACATGTGGTTAAGACAGCCAGGAAAGTGCCCTTTGGTGTTGCAGAACTGAGCACAGTACCTGCTCAAGGTGCTTCTCCCAGGGTGCTGGAAGCGCATGCGTGGTTCAGGACATTCTGGCGCCTAAAAGACAGGCCGGCTCTCAGAACCCTGGGCCCAAGCCGCCAACTGGCTGTGACCTTGACTACCTGACCTGACCTGACCCTTCTGCCTCGGAGGCCCTGCCTGCAACATGAGAGTCCGTGTCTCTCACCGTCCATCACTGCTCTGTGCGGCTGTCTCTCTCCTGGCCACCCCTGCCCACTCATCTGTTATCAGTGGAGAGAAACCTCCAGCTCGCTGAAATCTGCCAGGGGCGTGCGGGGTGGAGAGAGCCTCTCCTCCCAGGTCTCCTCTCAGAGGCCCCAAGGATCAACAGGGGGAGTCCAGAAAGCAGCAGGCCCCCCAAGGGAGGCTCAGGCTGAGAGGGGGCGCCCCAGGACCACCAGAACCCACCAGGCCCTCTGGCCCAGGAACAGGTGTGGCGGTGACTGGCGATGGGGTCAGCCTCGCTTTGGAGGAGCCTTCCCTTCCTTAATTGCCTCCCTAGACTTAATTGCTCCTTCATTGCACTTCTGCCCCTGGGGAGCGGGGTGGCCTGGGACAAGTTGCATAACCTCCCTGAAGGTTGATGGTGAGGCCAGAGGCCGGGCGAATCCAAACACGGCTCTGCCTCTCGCCTCGTGGCTTATGAGTTGCTGCCAGGAGATGCCCTGAGCCCAGGCCGCCCCTGCAACCTCTGAGCTGGGCCAGAAAAGCCAGCCAAAGCTCCTGGGGGGTGTGAGCTTGTGGGGGGCAGAGTCCAGCTCGTGGCAGAAGCTCCCTGGGGAGCAGAGCCCGTTCAGATCCTTTCTGCCCCAGGCTCTAGTTGGCCCAGAAAAACATCCTCCTCCCGGAGCCTCCTGCTTACCAGGATTCCAGCTCCTGCTTCTTATCCCAGAGCTCAGAGCAGGCGAGAGCAGCGCTTTGCATCAGAGGCGTGTGCGGGCCAAGCTAGGACATCGAGCAGGCCAAACGGCGGGGTGTAAGCACAACCGCTCTGCACCCCCAAGTACCATCAAGAGGCTTCTGAGGCTGGGTGTGGTGGCGCACGCTTGTAATCCCAGCATTTGGGAGGTTGAGACTGGAGGATCCAGGTTCAAGGCCAGCCTCAGCTAACTAGTGAGGCCCTCCGCAACTTAGTGAGACCCTGTTTCAAAATAAAGGATAAAAAATAGGACTGGGGAGCCGGGCGTGGTGGCGCACGCTTGTAATCCCAGCATTCGGGAGGCTGAGACTGGAGGATCCGGGTTCGAGGCCAGCCTCAGCTACCTAGTGAGGCACTCCGCAACTTAGTGAGACTCGGTTTCAAAATAAAGAATAAAAAATAGGGCTGGGGTGTGGCTCGGAGGTAGAATGCCCCTGAGTTCAATCCCCAGTACCGCAAAAAAAAAAAAAAAAAAAAAAAAAAAAATAGGACTGGGGATATAGCTTGGAGGTAGAATGCCCGAGTTCAATCCCCAGTACCGCAAAAAAAAGAGGCTTTTGATGCAAGGCAATCTTACATCATCATTACTGTTGTTGTTGTTATTATTATTATTATTATTATTGTAGTGGGGCTTGAGCTCAGAGGCATTCTTCCTCCAAGCTACACCCACAATCCTTTGTGTTTTGGATCAGGGTCTAGGTTGCTGAGGGTCTCTGTGATACAGCAACCCTAAGTTGCTGAGGCTGTCCTGGAACCTCTGATCCTCCCGTCTCAGCATCCCAAGTACTGGGATGAGAGGTGCTTGCTACCACCGCGCACAGTTGAAAAGCAATTTTATTATTTAGTTATTTATTTCCTTATTTACGGTACTGGGAATTGAGCAGCCCCCCACCTTGTTTTTTTGAAACATGGCCTCACTAAGCTGCTAAGACTGGCCTCGCATCTGCAATCCTCCTGTCTCAGCCCCCTAAGTGCTGGAATTACAGGCATGTGCCACCATGCTCAGCTTGCATTTTTTTTTTCTGGTACTCTAGGGATTGAACCCAGGGGCATTCTACCTCTGAGCTCCACCCCCAGCCCCTTTAAATTTTTGTTGTTGTTGTTTTGAAACAGGGTCTCATTAGGTTACTACGCATCTCAATAAGTTGCTAAAGCTGGTTTCAAACTCCAATCCTCCTGTCTCAACCTCCCAAGTACTGGGATTCCAAGTATGTGCAAATTTAAAAAGCATTTAGAAATAGAGTGGAAAACTGCTCAGCAAAGAATGGCCCACAGCCGGGCCCTGCAAGCACTGCTGCTGGATTAGCCTGAACTGGACTCTGGAGCCGGGCCCACCTCCAGTTTAATTCCTCCTCAGGGGCCTTGGTGGCCCCTCTAACAAATGGAACGGCGCCCACCTGGCTCTCCCAGAGTCAGGCCCACGGGACGGAGCCTTGATTGAAGGGGTCGACAGAGACCCTTGGTAAGGGTGTATGTGGGCACAAGCCCTGCGCCTGCAAGCTTCCTGGAGGGCTGGATGAGGTCACTCAGGCGCTACAGGTAACACCCTGCAAACATCTGTGTGGCTCCCTCCAGGGTGAGTCCAGAGGTGGAGAAAGCCCAGGGTGGGCCACGCCCGAGGTCCATCATCTAGGTGGACAAAGGGAAGGCGTGCTGCCCCAGCCCCTGCGCTCCAGGCCTGAGGAACCGGGTCATGCTCTTCACCGCCGTCCTCGTAGATAGTGGGTGCTTAGAAATACCGAGTTCCTTGAAAGCAGAGACCATGGCTCCCAGCACCCCGCCCAGGCGGGAGGACAGGGACCTTCGACCACTCACTCTGTCGTGTGCAGCCGGTCTTATAAAGGAGGTGGGGGAGCTTACAAGCCAGGGATGGGGCGAGGTGGGGAGCAGGAGGGGCTGCTGGAGACACCAGACCTAGACAAGAAGACAATTTACTACATAGTTTATGAAGACCTAGAAGAGTGATGCTTGAAGACTCCAAACATAAAGATAAATGATAAGGAGAAGGAATGCTAATTATCCTGATTTAGTCACCTCCCATTGTACACATGCATTGAATTGCCATACTATATCCATATTATATATGTGTACATATATGTGCAATCATTTTATGTCAACTAAAAAAAAAAGGAATGAAAAGCAAGCCTGCCCTTACCCACCCGATGCGGCTTGAAGGGGGATGGGGGATAAAGTTTGATCACGGTACCACTCTCTTTCAACAACGCAGAGCTCATATGACCAAAGGCCAGAGTGTGGGCCTGGCTCACCACCTAACCCATTCAATCTGGACCTTGCTGGACTTCCAGGCAGAAGGTCCACACAGCTTGAGGCCCCTTCACGAGGGCCGGCCACACTGCTGGGCACCCAGGCACGACAGTCCACCGAGCAAAACTAAAACCCAGTACTTACTACTGGGTATCTCTCAAGAGCTGAGCCCGGTCACACGGGCCCAGGGACAAGGAGATGGGGCTGCCACGCCAGGCTCTCTTGCTCTAGCTAACTGAACAGGTGCTCCAAGTCTCCTTCAATGAAGGGTCAGTCCTGAGAGAGAAAATGTGGCCAGGCTTACACAGCACAAAGCAGTATGCAGAAAGAACTGGGACCGGCTTCAGATCAGCTTTTCTCTACACGATGTTTCGGGTGAGGGCTTCTCATCCCTGGCCCCAGGCACGGGTCCACACAGACACCCCTCTAGATGGGGTCGACGAGGGCCCTGGCAGCCCTCAGACCTGGGTCAAGCACCCCCCTCACAGGAGGGGCCTGACTCAGCAGCTGCAGCCAGATCACAGTAGGCACAGAGGGCGGTGACAACGGCAGAAATACACAATCCTGCCGAAATATTTCAGCAGGAAACCTAAATATTTAGATGGAGGCAAGGAAAAAGAGTGCACGCTTTCTTTTCATTTTTGTTGGTGCTGGGGATTGAACCCAGGGGCACTCTACCACCCTTATAGGCTGAGTTGCACCCTCAGCCCTTATATTTTCTGTTTTGCAACAGGGTCTAGGTTGCTGAGAGTCTCACTAAGTTGTTGAGGCTGGTCTTGAACCAGAGATCCTCCTGTCTCAGCTTCCCAAGACCTGGGATTATAGGCTTGCGCCACCATGCCCAGCTGAGATGACACATTTCAAAGCTATGAGGAGGAATCTGGGTCTTACTAGCCTCCCTGTCCCCATCTCCAGGTTAAGAGCTCAATGCATGGAGCGTCCTAAAGGGAGGTGTCCCAGAGAGATGGGGTACAGGATTCAGGTGACACTGTGAGCCACCGCTTACATACACCAGACATTCTAACACGTCTACACGGACTCCCCGGGCACCAGGAAGCGACTGTGCTACCGTCCCATTTCAGAGATGAGGAGATGACTCGTGCAAGGTCCCGCTGGCAGCGAGTGTCCTGAAAGCTTAGCCCTCTGCCCCGAGACTGGGGACGCCGCACGGCCTTGGCTCGCCCGCCTCCGTGCCTTCGTTACCTGTTTTCCTCCTTCAGTGCAGCCCCATGTAGAGCAGAGCAGCTCTGCGTGTGGGCTCTGGGTTCCAATCCCGGGTCTCCCTCTTTCACCTAACCGTCATGCCTTGCACAGGTCTTTTAACCTCTGGTCCCTTCTGTCGCTCCTTCTGTACGGTCACAGACGTTACTGCAAGAGGATCCAAGGGTTCGCATGGCCCAAGGCTGAGGAAGTACTTAGTAACTTAGCTGCCATCACCCTGCTCTTGGTCCAAGCCTGTGCAACCCAGCCCCCGGCTCTGCCACCACCCAGACAGGACCTGAAGGCGGGTTGACTCTCAGCCCTCCATCTCGCCCGGCAGACCTGGCCACATCACCCGGCTGCCCGCTTCCTGAACAGCAACGCCTCCTCAGCCACAGGCCTGGTTCAAGGAGCCACAGTAACGTGCCACCCGACGCCTGGCACCCACAAAACGCCCACAGAACGCTCATAGCACTGTCGGCCACACACGCTTCACGTCTTTAAGTCCAGGAGTGACAGCCAGGCACACCTGTAATCCCACTACTCGGGAAGCTGAGACAGGAGGATGGCAGGCTTGAGGACAGCCTCGGCAAGTAGTGAGACTCTAATCACCTAGTGAGACCCTGTTTCCAAACAAAAAAACAAACAGGGCTGGGGTGTGGCCTGGGGGTAGAATGCCTCTGGGTTCCATCCCCAGTACCGGAGTTAAAAATCCCCCTCTCAGCCGGGCATGGTGGCGCACGCTTGTAATCCCAGCATTTGGGAGGCTGAGACTGGAGGATCCGGGTTCATGGCCAGCCTCAGCTACCTAGTGAGGACTTCTACAACTTAGTGAGACCTGGTTTCAAATAAAGAATAAAAAATAGAGCTGGGGGTATAGCTCAAAGGTACTGAAAAGAAAAAAAAAAAAATCCCCCTCTCTGGTGCATCTGGGAACTCCAGGTGCACTTACCAATGCTAATGCTGCGCCGGCTGCTTGCCCTTCCTCCTCCAGATCAGGGACTCCCCAGGGCAGAGGCCGGATTTGTGCCAGAGCCAGGTCCCCTGGAGGCCGAGGGTTTTTTCCTATGGGCTCCAGGAAACAGGAGCGGAGCCCTCAGAGGCCCTCCGACCCTTGTGGGTCTCTGCGGACTCTGCCATCTGCAACCCGTCTGTCACCACTTCAAACTGTATGTCCCCTCCTTTCAACGCCGTGGCCCAGCGTCCTCTCCCCAGCTGGACTGAGCTCCAAGACCCTCCGGTTTCTGAGGCTTCATCACACAGAAGTGACAGCCGGCAGGGCGGACCCCCTCTGTGCCCCCACCTCTGAGGGTGGGGATCGGGGTAACTCCACACCACAAGCCTGGGTCCTCCAGCCCGCAGCGCACCTCCATTTTGACATTGAGTGGCAACTTAGGGGGAAATGGGGGAGGTCAAGTGAGAGGGGCGTTTTCTGGACCTTCCCAGGGGCTTCCGGGAGGAAGAGAGGCACCCTAACTGAAAGCTAGGGGGTGGGGGTAAAGGCTCTCTGGTCTTTCTGGGAAAACCCACACTCCGTTACATCAGAAGGCAAAAGGAAGGAGGAGGGTCCTTATCAGGACACCCAAAGGATGAAGAAGAGATCAGACCGCAGAAATGCCGTTAATTTAGGGCCGTGTTGTTCCATTTCTTTTACACTGCAAATAGTTATGAAAGAAGAGGAAACTTTCTGAAAGTGTTATACACTCCCCTACTTGAAAAATGCAAAGTGCAAAAATTTGATGGAGTTCAAATTCCTTGGCTAAACCCAGAAGGGCTTCATCTGACCCTCACTCCCCTGGCCTGGGGCTGCAGCCCAGCAGAACTACACTGGAACAGGACACCTCCCACTGGCTATGGACACCAAGGGCCACCATCCTAGCCCCTTTCTTTTTCTAGTACCTTTTTTTTTTTTTTTTTTTTTTTTTTTTTTTGCATAACTGGGAATTGAACCCAGGGACAGTCTACCTGTGAGCTACACCCTCAGCCCTATTTTTATTTTGAAACAAAGTCTCACTAAGTTGCAGAGGGCCTCACTAAGTAGCTGAGGCTGGCAGCAAACCTGTGATCCTACTGTCTCAGCCTCCCAAGTGCTGGGATTATAGGCATGTAGCACCATGCACAGTTATGACAGGTGTGTGTGTGTGTGTGTGTGTTTTACTAGGGTTTTAACCCAGGGGCATTCTACCTCGGAGCTACATCCCCAGACCTCTTTTTATTTTTATTTGGAAACAGGATCTCACTAGGTTAGTAAGAGTCTCACTACTTGCTGAGGCTGTCCTCAAACCTTGTGATCCTCCTGTCTCAGCCTCCCAAGTACTGGGATTACAAGGGTGAGCCACCATGCCAGCTGGTAGTTCTATTTTTAACTGAGGAAACTCCATACTGTTTTCCACAGTATTTACTCCATTTTACACACAAAAAGGCAAATATTGACAGGCATGGTGGTGCACGCCTGTAATCCCAGTACATGAGAGGATGAGAAAGGTTTAAGGACAGATTCACTAACTTAGTGAGTCGCACTCCCTGCCCCCCCCCCAGCTGAAAATAAAAAGGGCTGGGGTTGTAGCTTGGAGGTAGAATGTCTCTGGGTTCCAATCCCGGTACCAAAAACAAACAACAAAACAATAAATACTGTATGAGTCAATGGATAGGGAACACCTGAAGTAACCCAAGTCATAGAATCAGGAAGTAGAATGGTAGTTAGGGCAGCTGAGTGAAGGAAAAGGAAACTTGTTTAATGGGTAGAGTTTCAGTTCTGCAAAATGAAAAGGTTTGTTCTTTCTTCCCCCACCCCTATTTTATTTTTAACTTTGAAAAGGGTCTCACTAAGTTGCTGAAGGAGGCTTTGCTAAGTTGCTGAGGCTGGCCTCAAACCTGTGATTCTCTTGTCTCAGCCTCCCAAGTACTGGGATTACAGGCATGCACCACCATGCCCAGCAAAAGGTTCTTTCTAGGGATGTTTTTCATCACAATGTGAATACAGTTAACACTACTGAACTGTACACTTAAAACTGGTGAAGACAAGCCGGGCGTGGTGGCGGACACTTTTAATCCCAGTATTTGGGAGGCTGAGACCGGAGGATCCGGGTTCTCGGCCAGCCTCAGCTACTTAGTAAGGCCCTCCGCAACTTAGTGAGACCCTGTTTCAAAATAAAGAATAAAAAAATAGGACTGGGGGTGTAGCTCAGAGGTAGAATGCCGCTGGGTTCAATCCCCAGTACCACAAAAATAATAAATAAATAAAAACTGGTTAAGACAGTAAGCTTTGTTTCATGCCTGTAATCCTAGTACTTGGGAGGCCGAGACAGGAGCATCACAGGTTTGAAGCCAGCCTCAGTAACTTAGTGAGGCCCTCTGCAACTCAGCAAGACCCTATTTCAAAATAAAAAAAAGGGTCGGGTGTGGTAGCCCACGATTGTAATCCCAATATTTGGGAAATTTAGTGAGACCCTGTTTCAAAATAAAGGTCTCAGCGTCCCAAGTACTGGGATTACAAGCATCCGCCACCATGCCCGGCAATCTCAAGCATTTTGGATAAAGGAAATTCAACCTGTGGTGGCAGCTAATGCCTACCAGAACAAAATTATGTGCCAATGACCAGTCTAAGCAAGTGGTGGGGTGCTCTCCGGGCCATCCCCTTCCCCATCTGACACACAGCTCAATGGCGACTGTTTCAGCAGCATCTGGGGCTCCGCAGTGGTATTTGAAGAAAGACCCCTGCTGAGGGCGGCATGCCCTTCCTCCACGGGGAGGACGTCCTCTGCCTTCCTCCAGACACTGAGGGGGACTCTGAAATCTCCAGAGATTTACCTCCACCTCCTCCGCTCCCCAGCAGGAACTGGAGACGCTGATCTCTCTCTCGGCTTTCCGATGTTACCCAGGTCTCTTCCCTATTACACGCCAGTTCCGGCCAATCAGCTCTTGTACCAGTTATGGCATCCCAATTGGTGAAGACTCTCTTGGGGGCTCTGTCTGGGGAGCCCGGCTCCTCTGCTCCCCAAAGCCTTGTACTCCCCCCGCCCCAACACACACAGAACTACACAGAGTTCAGAGGCTGAGCCCAATTTGACAGCAAACAGCCACACTGAAGATGAAAGCCTTTGGCCTGCTGTCAGGGCCAGCCGCGCAGCGTCCAAAACTGGAGGATTGTGTTTCTTTTAAACACTAGACTATAAATAGGGCAAAACCCCAGGAAAATACTTAGAAGCAACAATCGTCGCCTCCTTTAAGGCTCCCGCCCCACCACTGGAACCTTTCAACACTTGCAAATTTCCGCCCTCAGTAATTCCCTTCTGGCTTACTGTGGTGTGTGTCCGTAACCATTCTACCGGCTCCAGTAAAACTCTCAAGTGATTTAATAAAATTTCACTTTGGTAAAATTCTAATCAGGTGGTTAACTAAGGTGGACTTCCCAATTTGAGGTTTTTTTTTTTTTTTTCTGAGAGGGAGGGGCACCCCTCAATGTTGAGGGGAGTATAAATAAGAAAGCAAGTCATTTGAAAGGGACCTCTCAAAACCCCAACTCGCTTTCCACTCCTGCAAGCCCTAGATGGTGAGAATTCAAGCTGGAGCTAATGGCGCAGAGGCCTCCGAAATCCTTGAGAATCAAAAGATCTATTGTGCCCCCTTCACTTACAAAGGCAGTTAAGTGAGCCAGCGAGTGTTACAATTTCCACAGGGGCTTGAAACAAAGGGGGTGTTCACATTAACCCACGGTTCTCAAACAGAAATAATTGGACGCGCCTCATTCTGAGCGTTTCGGTGAGATGTACTCTCACATACTGTGTAGTTTTATCTTTCAAATTTGGGGAGGAGGTTTGGTGCTCCTAATGGGATGCAAAAACCTCAAAATCAGAATTAACCTTACTGCTCCTGTACACTGGAATATGCCCTGGGCCAAGGTCCGGAAAACGAAAGGAGGCACACACAGAAAACCTTGAACCAAGATAGTGAGCTGTGGCACTCGGGAGAGAAAGAGGTTTCTGAGATCCCAGAGGTTTCTGGGAACTGGCCAGCTGCGTGAGCAGTCTAGGGAAACTCCAGACTTCAGCCTGGGGAGTGTCAAGGTGGAGGCTGCCGGGACCAGGGGGACCTCCCCTCGCCCCAGGAGACGTGGACATCTCAGGAAACACAGCAAGAAGCCCAAGCTCCCTCCCTAGTAGGAGAAAGGGCCACCACCACCCTGTTATGACCACCCCACTCCTTTTCCCAACCTGGGCCTTCTATTCCAAGACGCTGCTCTGGGCCTGAGAGCCTGGGTAGGGTCTTGAGGACCTCCCTGGTCCTTCAGGCTGGCCTGGGGACACCATTATTAACACCTGTTGAGACCCACATCCACTGTCCATTCTCGGTGGGCTTACGTATCCTCCTTTCCAGCAGCTAAGAGCCTGACACACAGTGGGTGCTTCCTAAATGCTGTGGACTGACCCCATGTGCTAGGAGATGGCTCTGGGGTGTGAAAAATAACTGCACTGTATGGTCCTTGAAGTTCCCTCATCAGGAGTGTCCTCTTTTTCCTTACTCCTGGGGTGGCCTTCCAGAATAAACTAAGGGTGTGTATTAGCCAGGCTTGGTGGCACACACCTGTAATCCCAGTACTTGAGAGACTAACACAGGAGGATTGCAGGTTCAAGGACAGACGGCCTTGGCAACGTAGCAGAGACTCAGCAGCCTAGTGAGACCCTGTTTCAAAACAAAAATAAGTAAAAATAAAAAGGGCTGGGGGGGGGGTAGCTCGGAGGCAGAATGCTCCTGAGTTCGATCCTCAGTACCCCCCCCAAAAAAGTGTATATCAAATGCTTATTCAAAATATGTAGTGGGGCCTGGGGGGGGTGGGTGACTCAGAGGTTGGACACTTGCTTAGCACTTGCAAGACCCTGGGTCCAATCCCAAGCACACACACACACAAAAAAAAGGAAAACCAGTGACCTTTTCAAAGCATGTGGGGCACGGTGAGCTCTCAAATCCTTCCTGTTTATGATCACTGTAAACTCGAGGCAGAAGGTAGGGAAGGGCTGCCATTCCTTTCCTGTTTTATTAGTTTGTTTTCTTTTTTTGGGGGGGGGGGGCTTCCGAAAGGTGAAAGGCAGAGGGGTGAACCGATGCCTGATGCCTCAGTAATACAGGCTGTGCAGGTCAGTCAGGCAACAAGGCAGGGAGGAGAAGCCTGTGTGCCAATGCCTGTTCTGGAGGAAATAGAAAATAGAATTTCCCAGCACATCGGAGTCTGGCTGAACCAATTTCCTCAGCTCACTTGCGGAGCAACAATTCACCAGCTTCCAGGGGAGGGCGGAGGTAGGCCAGGGTGCAGGCTCCTGAGCAGACAGCAGACGGCTGTGCCCCTGTGGCCACTTGAACTTCCCTGGGTGTCAGCTTCCTTATCTGAACACATAAGAGGACCTGCAATAGCGCAGGTAAAGTACCTGGCACGGCGCCCCGCTCCACGGAGCTCAACACTTGTTCTCGCCATACATGCCCTCTGCGGGGTTAGCTCACCACACGCTCGCCCTGCAGATGAGGAAAGGAAGGCAGAGGCCAGCCGACGGGCGGGATGGGGAATCGGCCAAGCCAGATGGCAAAGCCAGCCTGTGCCCGCTCTCATTAAATGACAATCCCACGCGCAATGCCCAACACAGAGTAGGTGTACTGTAAATGCTGGCTTTCCTGCAGGACAGGGGTGCGGGGAGGGGGTGGCAAGAGGCTGAAGGAGAGCAGCCACCCCAATTCTGATGGAGCAACTGCTTGAGCAAGGGTTCAAGGCAGTTCTGAAGACAGCACAGAGGCAGCCCCATGCTCCCAGGGCTGGCGGGGCGCTGAGCCCTTGAAAGCTAGCCTGGGCCTCAGTTCAACCCGAGAGCAGGGGCGGAGACACCTGACCCCTCTCCGGGGATTTCCAGAGAAAGGTGCATTAGCTCTCTTTCTCATGCATTTGAAAGCTCATGCACAATTTGTAGCAGAGAAAACAAACCCCACCCCAAACCCAAACCGCAGCCCCTCCCTTCCAGCAGGCTTGGGTACCTAGGGCTCCCACCCCAGGGATTCCCAGACTCGGGGGACAATTCCCAGGAGACCGTTCGGAACCACCTTTGACCTGGTACCTCCAGAAATGCCCCAGCTGCCAGAAGAGACAGAAAATGTTTGAGTTTTCATTTTTCCTTAAACCTATTTCCTGAGGCCTAAGGCAGTGCCCCAAGTCTCAGCTCGGAAAGCTGAGCAAGTCAGATTTTACCCGATTAAAACTGATGCTGGCAAATGCTTCCACTGGCCGGGGCTCCTTTCTTGGTTTTTTTCTACAAAGAGAGAGGACTCGCCCAGTGGGGGTTGATCTGAGTCTTTGGGCTGGGCATGGGGACAGGGCTGTCTTATCTAATCAGACCATCCCAATGCCCAAATCCTCTTTCTGAAACCTACCTGCCCACTTTTTTTGGGGGGTGGAGGGGGGCAAGTATTGACTGATTCAGCGGCACCTCCAAATAAGAGGCATTGTGTTTGTTAAAACACCTTACGGAAGCTGTCTAGCCTCCAAAGTTACCACAACCAGCTGCACCCGGCTGCATAACCCTGGGACCCCCCTTCCCTTCTCCTTGTGTTTTGAAGTTTATTTTCCCACATTTAGCCTTGAATTCTTTCCTTCCTTCCCCTGCAGAGGCGGAGGAGCCGAGAAGGGGAAACACTTCGAGGGCAGCTCAGGGCTTTATCTTCACCGTTCGTTCTCCTCCCCCTCCAAACAAAGCCCTAGAGCAAACTAAACAAAAACTCTCCTCCCAGAGGAATGATTTCCTCAAGGGAAATCATAAAGCGACCCCCTCCCCGCTACACTCACCCCTCAGAGGAAGGCCAAGGGTCCCAGAACTCAGGAGCACCTGAGCCTCCCGTTCCACCAGCCCCAGAGGCCTCTGCAGAATGGGAACCTGTGTGCCCCTCAGGGTGAAACGTCCATCCAACCGGGAGGACAAAAGAAGGGGCCACTGGCAAGCCGGCTTCGGGTTTCCCAAGAGCTTTCAAGAGTCTAGGGCAGGAACAACGGGATGAAGACGGGTCCGTTCCCGTCTCACATACTGGGGAAGCGGCACAAGGGAGACACCAGGCCTCAAGGAGGGAGAGGTGCAGTAGATTAACCGTCCCTGTCATCTCAGGAGAAATGCCGGCACCTTGGACAATCCACCACCCGGGGCCTCCTTTCACTGAGCAAAGGCCACGGGTGTCCGCCGAAAGGGGAGACCTCAAGACTCTGGCATAGAGAGGGACTGGGTCCCCAAGTTGGCCCAAGGTCCCAGCTTGGATGGCCAGCCCCAGTTGAGCCAAGTGAGGTCACTGCGGCCCACTGGGTGTGTGCACCTGAAGATAAGGGCCCCAAGGCCAACCAGGGGAACTCCCCTCACCCACTCCCTTCCTCCAAGAAAAAGGACTAGTTTAACTCCAAGCCCTTGGGGGACGGCGCCCGGAGCCAAGCCTTCCCGGAAGCCTGCACGCGTCCCCAGCGGGCAGTCAGTGCAGCGACCAGCCCTCACTCCGCGGCCTCGGGGTCAGCTGAGCTCCCCAGGTGGACTCTTCCCAGCCTGGGGCTGGAGCCTTCCCGCAACTCGGCGGGGCTCCGGCTCCGGTGCAAAGCCGGCCGGCGGGCGGCGGGCGGCGGGCGCGGCACTGGCGCAGCAGCCGGGAGGTGGGGACACGAGGGGTGGCGCTCGGCCGGGCTCCCGGACTCCGGGAGCGTCTCCAAGGCAAGATAAACGCCTTTATCCGCCCCACAGCCTCCCTCCGAGGAGGGACGCACCCGTACACCCACACCGAGCCACCGCGGGGCCCAGTCCACCCGGGCGTCTGCGCCCGGCCTCTCCGGACAGACCAGGTCTCACCAGCCCCAGCGCGTGGGGGACGTCGGGGTCCTGGGATGCGCGACGGATCCGCGCAACCTGGCCCACGGTGGGAGAGACGTCCCGCCGTCAATCCCAGGCCCTCGCAAGCGGGCCGGGGTCTTGCCTAGAGCCCCAGGCGGCGCCGAGTGTCTCCGGGGGACCCAGCGGCGGCTCACCTGCAGGATCTTGTCCAGGCCCTCCTGGCCCAGGCACGGGAACTCCTTGAGCAGAAGCAGCTTCTGCGTGTAATAGTTTTTCTTGGCCTCCTTCCAGTGCGGCTCCTCCAGCACTTCGAAGATCGCCGCCCCGATGGCCAGGTAGAAGATGATGGCCGAGGTGAGCAGTGGGCCTCGGTCCACCATGGCTCCTCCTAGAGCGCGCTCGCCTCCTCCCTGGCCGTGCCCCGGGCGGCTCGGGGTCCGCGGGGCCCTGCCGCTTCTGCAAACAGCTGTTTGAATTTGGAGCTCCGCATGCGCAGTGCCCCGGCCCCGCGCGCCGCTCGGGGACAAAGTTGCTCAGCCGAGTTGGCGGGCTGAGCGCGGGGAGCAGCGCGGGCCCGGCGGGTAGGCGGGCGGGCGGGCGGCGCGCGGGCGAGGGGCGCCCCGAACCTCAGCGGCGCGGGGAGCGAGCGGGGAACTCGGGACGGACCCGGGCAGACACGTGTGCGGACCCGCGGCGCGCCACTGCACAACGCGGCGCGCCGCCTCCGCACGCCTCTTAACCCGCGCCCGCGCCGGACAACTGGCGGGGGCGGGGCTCCGAGACCACGCCCCGGGTGGCCACGCCCCTAATGAGGCCACGCCCCCCGGCCCCGCCGCGTCCTGGGGAGCAGCAAAGAGGTGCGGCGGGAGAGCGTTCGCGGCTCCGGTCGATCCGGGGTCGCCCAGCCGGACCTCGGCGCCCCGCCATCCCGGGGGTTGTGGTCTGGGGGGCCTCGCCGCTGGTTATCAGTGGTATCGATGGTTCACCTTCTGACGGAGGTCAGGAATTTATTGCTACTGTTATTTTTCTTGTAATTGAATTTTCATTGACTGATGTTTCTTCCAAGAAAGCTGGATTCTCGGTCTCTTCCAGTGCCTTCCAGTCACTTTCCTGAAAGCTGGAGGGGGAGGGTGTCGGGGAGATTAGAAAGGGGCTGAAGAAGCTGCGGGGAACCTGAGGGTGTCAGCAAACCTTGAAGGAGTGAGTGACTCCTCCCGGTCGCCCCGTCCTCTCTTGCCCCGCCGAGACCCTCCACCTCTGGAAGAAGCTCAGACATTACAACTCTTGACCTTGAGGCCTTTCCTATGCCCAAGACTTAGCCTCCCCCCCCCACCCCACAACAGGTCAACTGGAGAGTTGGGGAGATCCCCTTCAGCGCTCTCGATGCAAAATGGGGATGGGGAGGTGTCATGCCCCTGGGCTCAATCTCCAGCACCACACGCGCACACACACACACACACACACACGGATCCACAGTGCGTGTTACATAGTAGACACTCAATAAACACGTGTTCCATGAAGGAAGGAGTGAGTGAATTTGTCAGAAGCACTCTCCCTGGCTGCCTTTCCCTAGTAAGTCCCAAGCATCATAGGGCTGTCCTAGCCCCACTTGGCCACAAGGACCTGAAGATGAGCGGGTTGGTTTGTTCAGTCTCCCGCCAGCACTAGCCAGAGCGGGAGGGGCTCGCTCCCCCACCTCCCCTTACCAGGAGCTGACCCTGACCCTCCTGGGTCGGCCAGCCGCAGCCTGGGCTGCAGGGCCCAGAGTCCCAGGCCACGACCTTTTTTCTTTTCCCCCATGGGGGTGAGGGGGGATCATTACTCACCATCCAAGAATTAAGAGGAGGTTATCTGTGGATCTTTAAACCCTTCTGGAGCAAAAGGACCAGTCATGCAGTGCAAAGGACTAATCTTTTAAAAGATGGTTGTCTTTCCTGGCTCTGTGTGCATGCCCTGAGGGGGAGACCCAGAAGGCCAGAGCAGGAAGCTGGGAAGACCCAGGTTTCAAAATTCTGTACCCAGACACTGCCGTGTCTGTCCCTTGGGGCCACTCCACAGCCAAGGGGCATGCTGGACAGGGCCTGGGGTGCTCCTCTGGAGAAAGCCCCTCACCCACCTTGAACAGATTCCTCTTCTCTAACCCTTGCTGTCCTCCCCCCCCCCCCGGAAGCCCCAGCTCTGACCTGAACCCCAACTCCACAGTCTGACTCTCTGGTCCTCAATGAATATGGAGGCCAGCCTTCTGTCCAGGATTTCGCCACTCGAACGGAACTCACCACCTTCCTCAGAAAGACAGGGGCTTGAGCTGGGCGTGGTGGTGCACTATTGTAATCCCAGCATTTGGGAGGCTGAGACTTAGGATCCGGGTTTGCTGGCCAGCCTCAGCTACTTAGTGAGGCCCTCCGCAATTTAGTGAGACCCTGTTTCAAAATAAAGAATAAAAAAATAGCCGGGCATGGTGGCGCACGCTTGTAATCCCAGCATTCGGGAGGCTGAGACCGGAGGATCCGGGTTCGAGGCCAGCCTCAGCTACCTAGTGAGGCACTCCACAACTTAGTGAGACTCGGTTTCAAAATAAAGAATAAAAAATAGGTCTGGGGGTATAGCTCGAAGGTAGAATGCCCCTGAGTTCAATCCCCAGTACCGCAAAAAAAAATAATAATAAATAAATAAATAAATAAATAAATAGGCCTGGGGGTGTAGCTCAGGGGTAGAATGCCCCTGGGTTCAATCTCCAGTACCACAAAAAAAAAAAAAAGTTATGTTATATTCTGCCCAAAGTAAGTATTTGTGTGTTATATACCACAATATCATTAATGTACTCCCCTTTGTCTCAGCTATTCCCAGGGAATGCAAAGATGTATACCAAGAAATATGGGTAGAGCCGGGCGTGGTGGCGCACGCTTGTAATCCCAGCATTCGGGAGGCTGAGACCGGAGGATCCGGGTTCGCGGCCAGCCTCAGCTACCTAGTGAGGCACTCTGCAACTTAGTGAGACTTGGTTTCAAAAAATAAAGAATAAAAAATAGGGCTGGGGGTATAGCTCGGAGGTAGAATGCCTCTGAGTTCAATCCCCAGTACCGCAAAAAATAAATAAATAAATAAATAAATAAATAAATAAATAAATAAATAGGCCTGGGGGTGTAGCTCGGGGGTAGAATGCCCCTGGGTTCAATCCCCAGTACCGGAAAAAAAAAGACAGGAACTTGGATGTGAACACTGTAGCCAGCATGCGGTGGGGAGGAGGGGTAGTTTAAGAAGTTACAAACGAGCCGAGCCGGGCGTGGTGGTGCACGCTTGTAATCCCAGCATTTGGGAGGCTAAGACCGGAGGATCCAGGTTCGAGGCCAGCCTCAGCTATCTAGTGAGGCACTCCGCAACTTAGTGAGACTTGATTTCAAAATAAAGAATAAAAAAAATAGGACTGGGGGTATAGCTCGGAGGTAGAATGCCTCTGAGTTCCATCCCCAGTACCGCAAAAAAAAAAAAAAAAAAAAAAAAAA
>PVLC010034039.1:0-17142 GCA_004027655.1 Graphiurus murinus | reverse complement strand
AAACTAATCCAATGGATAAAATATCAATTCTCCTTTATTATCAGTTTGTAAATTTTTAGCAAACAATAATTTTGAGCACATTTTTCTTATTTTATGAATTGCATATCTGCTAAAAGTAAGGCATTATTTCCTGGCAGTTGACTCATTAAGTTATATAAAGAACTGGGATGTTCTTAAATAGTCACATAACAAATCTTCAACATCTTCAGCCATTTCATCAATTCTTCTATTGCTCAAAGAAATTTGTTTGGTAATGTCCAATGTTAACCTGTGTAGCATACTGCATATTACCTCAGTTGCAGTGGGTAGAGTCTTCATCAACAGTATGTGGTTTTCCTGATTTAGCAGTCAGTAATGTTTTTAAGAACCATGCAACCCATGGTCATCTTGTTTGGATGCTATTGAAGAGACTTTTGTTTTGTTTTGTGATGTTGGGGATTGAATCCAGAGACATTCTACCTCTGAGCTACACCTCCAGGCCTATTTTTTTTTTTCTTTTTGATTTTTATTTTGAAACAGGGTCTAAGTTGCTGACAGCCTTACTAAGTTGCTAGGCTGGCTTCAAACCTGTAATCCTCCTCTCTCAGCCTCCCAAGTGTTGGGATTACAGGCATGTGCCACCACACCCGCCTTATTGAAGAGTTTTTTTTAACAACGTCAACTGTATCAAAATAATTTCTTTAAGTGCTTGAAAATAAGATAAACCCTTATCTTTTTTATCAGCACGAGCTTCTGTCAAATGTTCTTGTAGTGTTGAAAGCTTCATAGCTTCATCTGATGACTTTTTGGCAAATCAGGCACATTTGGTAATGTTTGTAGGTGACTGAATGAAGCCATAGTTTAAATATTCAATACTATACTGCCTACATTTTTTCTTAGGTTCAGCTGTGATATCTGCAAAAAATATATTTTTGGTGTTTATCATAATAGGAGTATAAAATTATCAAGAGATATAACAATTCATATAATTAGAAAAGTGTATTTTCTCCCACCTAAACCAAAATATTTTGCAATAGTTGTGTTATTAGAGTAGCACCCATGAAATCAGGTTACAGTGGTTTGGCATAAGACAGTAAGAAACAAACTAAAATACTAATGAAATAAGCATGGTTTTGTTCTTTGCTCAGCATTAGCATCACTAATTGCTTGATATTAAATTGTCAAATATCAAACTAAATTTATCAAGACATACTTAACTTAGAAAATACCTCACTATACAATTAAAATCAGCTAATAGTTTTAATTTGGTTTACTATTTTTAAAATAATTGTTCTTGCCAGGCATGGTGGTGCATGCTTGCAATCCCAATACTTGAGAGGCTGAGACAGGAGGATTACAGGTTTGCAGCCAGCCTCAGCTACTTAGTGAGGTACTCTGAGACAACTTATTGAGACACTGTTTTAAAATAAATAATTCAAGCCGGGCGTGGTGGCGCACGCTTGTAATCCCAGCATTCGGGAGGCTGAGACTGGAGGATCCGGGTTCGCGGCCAGCCTCAGCTACCTAGTGAGGCACTCCGCAACTTAGTGAGACTCGGTTTCAAAATAAAGAATAAAAGATAGGGCTGGGGGTGTAGCTCGGAGGTAGAATGCCCCTGAGTTCAATCCCCTGTACCGCAAAAAAAAAAAAAATAAATAAATAAATAAATAAATAAATAAATAAATAATTCAAAATAGGGCTGGGGGTGTGGCTTAGGAGGTAGAATGCCCCTGGGTTCAATCCCCAGTACCACGATAATAAAATAATTGTTCTCTATTAACACATGCCTTATGTACCAATTAACACAGATGATCTGATATAAATAAATGTTAATGGTTAAGTTTGCTGCGATTTTGTTCTCTTTTCACTATATAAAAATACAAAAAATACATTGACTGTACACTTCAAATAATATTGTACCAACACAAACTTGCTACAATTCTGTTAGTAATAAGCACTAGAAGACACAGAAACATGGTAGATATGTAAGGAAATATATAAAACACTCATATGTGAATTGCTGTTTCAGTGAAACAATACAATTTGTTTTGTGATTTGTAATCCATAAAGATCAAGGTATCAAATATGAGTCAAAATTCTGTAATGCTTACTTCACTTGTACTACTGTCAACTTCTTGTCACACAATTCAGAAACATTTCATGTGTCACCTATTTATAGTAACCTCTTGTAAACAAGTCATCACTCGTACATATTCTCACCCATGAATGGACTTCTTGACAATGCACAACACACTTGCCTGCCAACACTTTAAGACTGTCAGTGGACTTCCACTGTTCAATTATAACTTCTACTTTGTGTGTTTATTTGGAAAATAAAGTAATCACTGCAACTTTAATTCTACCATGACTGGCTCTACCCCCTTATTTTTATCCAATGCCCCCAACTGCACCTAAGGCAGGGGTGATATCACCCACTTTGGGAACCCCTGCTCTAGATCCAGTGGTTTTCAAAAGGAAAATTAAACAGAGGAACACCAGCAATTAAAAGATATTTTAAGAGTTCTTTAGACAACTTAAACTTTTATCTTGTGTGGACTATAGTATAAAAACCCTCAGCCGGGCGTGGTGGCGCACGCTTGTAATCCCAGTATTCAGGAGGCTGAGACCAGAGGATCTGTGTTCGAGGCCAGCCTCAGCTACCTAGTGAGGCACTCCACAACTTAGTGAGACACGGTTTCAAAATAAAGAATAAAAAACAGGCCTGGGGGTATAGCTCGGAGGTAGAATGCCCCTGAGTTCAATCCCCAGTACCACAAAAAATAAATAAAATAAAAATAAAAATAAAAACCCTCATATAACTAACAATCCCAAGAATAGTGCAGCCTAAATAAGCATTCCAGGATGGAGAAGTCAGTAATATGTTCAATGTCACTGAACACTTAGTTGAGAAATTCCCTCCACAGTTTACCTACATATGCCCATCGTCACAAAGCTTTCTGCCTCTTGATCACTCCTCTTCCATGTTTAGTTTCTTCTCATTTCTGGGAGGTACCTGGCTTTATTTTCACTAATTGCTTCTTTATTATGATTGAAAATAAGTTGATTTACAATTTAAGATCAAGAGCAGAAAAGAGGTGTGTCCCTTCCTTCCTCTTGGGTCTTACCTTCTTCATCTACAAAGAAAGTTGAACTAGACAGAGGTTAGACTTCAAAGCTGGGATTTCCTGGGTTCCTGGGGGGCCTAAATGACATGAATGGGAATCAGCAAGCTTATTAAAACCAAACTTTTGCCCATGAAAAAGCTAGAAAAGAAATAAGCATTACTAAATATCCACTTACCAGGCTCCTTTCCCTCACAGTTACTCAAAGAAGCAGGCATTGTTATGTCTATTTTATCATTTTTGTTTTCAGAAAATATTTCCAAAGAAAGGAAAGATGATTTCACCATGGAAGAACTGAGGTTTTATAAGGTTAGATAAGACACAAAACCAAATGTCTTTGCTTTTATGTGTAATTGTATCAACTTTATATCCAAGATAATCTAGTTAGAAAAAAAAAAGCATATTTTTGACCTTTAAAAACATGGTTTCATGGGATAGGCAGACAACTAATGGTACTTAATAAAGTTGGGAATCAACAGAATAGTTATGTTCTAAAGCAGGGACTTTCTAGCACAAAAAAATACTAAGATTCTAAGAAAACCTATAGGCACGGTACGTGCACTGACAGACAGCTGCCACAAGATGGCATAATTCTCAGTAAAGAACAGAGGTTAGTACAGGTATGAAATCTCACTTTTGCTCTCAGTGTAGAATATCCCTATTCTTTTAGAAATTAAGTCTTGGGTTTTCAACCTAATAAGAGCTAGTTTACATAAGTGTAGCTATTCCTTTGTCCTGGAATATAACATAACCATCACTTCACAAATCAGTCCTCTAGAGTAACTTCAACTGAATCTCCAGTGGCTGATGAGAAGAGCTAGGAACTAGTGTGGAGAGGAACTTCCTTCTGGCAGCTGCCCTCTCTGAGTTTTCTCTAGAACAGGGCCTGAAACATGGCATTCTCCTGAGTGTGTAGTAGTTGCTCTGTCATAACTTCCCAAATGTTTTGGCCTACTGCCCCCTTTTCGGGGGGGGGAGAGGAATACTCAGCGCCTCCTTATTTTTATTCAGTGTCTAATCACACTTAAGGTTACTAATGCCCTCAGGATTGGTCCAGTATCCCCACCCCAAACCCTGGGGCAGTATGGAAGACTGGAAATCTATGCTCTGTTCTGAAGACACTCTGGTTAGGTGTATGCAAAAAAGGCTGGCACAACCAGGGCACTCTAACGTGAGCCACACCCCCAGATCTTTTCATTTTTTGAGACAGGGTCTTGCTAGGTTGCCCGGGGTGGTCTTGAACATGTGATCTTCCTGTCTCAGCTTTCCAAGTACTTGGATTATAGACATATACCACACCCAGCTATAACTCTCTTTCTTATCATCATCTGCACCATGTAATATTTACTGCCATGAAATGGCATTCTGTCAAATCTGCAGAAAAATGATTTCACCATGGAAGAACTGAGGTTTTACAAGGTTAGATAAGACACAAAACCAAATGTCTTTGCTTTTATGTGTAATTGTATCAACTTTATAACCAAGAAAAAAAAAAGAAAAGTAAGCATATTTTTGAAAGGTATGCACATGGGGGAGGTAGAGAGGGAAATCTTAGAAGACACAGAATCCTGCGCCTCACACAAGGACTTTGAAATCACACAGATGTGAATTCAGTATTAGCTTTACCTCTCACCACCTCCGCAAATGGGCAAATCATTAAATTTCACAGAGCCTGTTTCTTCACCTGTGTGATCAGAACAATCAATCCCCCATAGGGCTTCATGAGAAAATAGACATGGAAGTACTTTTTAGGTATAAGGCACTATCTGGGAGGGTCCAATAGAAGTATTATATAGAAGTATATGGTACCACCAGGCTAGAAGTTCCTTGAAGTCAAAAGTTACATGTCTTTGGATGTGACAAATCCAGGGGCTACCTCCCTTGCAGTATTGAGTCACAATAAGATGGAAGCTTAGGGATACAAGAAACAGCACATGAAGGGCTTCAGAGGGCTGTTTACTTTCCATCTAAGCCACAGCTGGATGTATCTGGGCTCTGTCCTCAAGAGACTATACAGTCCTCGACTCATAAGCTGACATGGCTGACCTCACAGAGAAGTTCTAGCCCGAAGAACAGAGCAAGACCCCGAGACAACCAGGCCCGTGTTTCAGCAACAGACGTAGCCTCTCTATCCCTTCCACTTTTTTTTTTTTTTTTGCGGTACTGGGGATTGAACTCAGGGGCATTCTACCTCCGAGCTATACCCCCAGCCCTGTTTTTTATTCTTTATTTTGAAACTGAGTCTCACTAAGTTGCAGAGTGCCTCACTAGGTAGCTGAGGCTGGCCTCGAACCCGGATCCTCCGGTCTCAGCTTCCCAAATGCTGGGGTTACAAGCATGCGCCACCATGCCTGGCTTCCCTTCCACTTGTGAACATTCCATAGGGTGTAAATTGTGAGTTACGATAACATCTAATCATAAGTCTCTTAATTTAGACCATTGTGGGAAAGGGTTCTTGTCTGGAAGAGCCACTGAAAGCAAGCCAGGGATCCACAGAAGCTGGTTCTCTTTCTAGAGTGTGGCTTAGTTTCTGAGAAAGGAGCATATCAACCTTAAAGTAACTGTCTGAGAATGATGATCCCATTATATTAACCCTATTAAGCAAAAGAAACCATTAGGTGATAATCTCCCTCAAGCCTTTCTTGCTAAATACATAGAAGAAAGCCGGGCGTGGTGGCGCACGCTTGTAATCCCAGCATTCGGGAGGCTGAGACCGGAGGATCCGGGTTCGCAGCCAGCCTCAGCTACCTAAGTGAGGCACTCTGCAACTTAGTGAGACGTGGTTTCCAAATAAAGAATAAAAAATAGGGCTGGGGGTATAGCTCGGAGGTAGAATGCCCCTGAGTTCAACCCCCAGTACTGCCAAAAAAAAAAAACAAAAAACATAGAAGAGAGCACAGATTCTAACACATGACAGATATATTTCAAAAGGTATTTGCTGAATAAATTAAAAAAAAAAAAAGAAACAAAGAGTCAGAACCCAGTTATCTTTCCATCCGTCCTTCTCAGTTTCTCACTGTACCGGCATAGTGGCTGCCTTCTGAACAAATTTCAAAAGCACATACTAAGGCTCTAGCTAAACAGACACGTGCTAGCTCCAACAGGCACGAGAGATTCTAAGCCAGCCTGTCTGTTGACATTAGCTCTAGAAATGCATGCAGCAGAGAAAACAAGCAGCATGCTGCCCATCTGCTGCCTTTCTTCTCTGGGATCTGAGCTGAAGGGAGTCAAAGATGTCAATGAGCTCTCTTTGACCCATGTGGCCTTGCACAATCTGCACTGGGTCTGGGTCTTGTCCATTTTAGAAGTAGAAGTGCCTCAGGTAAGCATAGGCCTAATGATTAGAGTTCTGTTGCCACAGTGACTTGTGGACTTTTAAAGAGGCTAAGACAGAATCCTGAAAAACAACCTGGACTTGTAATCATGTTGTTCAGGGTCTCAACCTTGATTCCTCCACTTAGTAACTGGATAACTTTGGTTCCTTTTACCTCTATGAGCCTCTATGTAATATGGGAATAATAGAAACAGTTTACCTTGCAGGGCTATCATGATGATTAAAGAAACCAAGGGTGCAAAGTACTTAGTGTAGAATAGGCATTGGACAAATGGGCTCCTATGATGTGTGGTATGTAACTAAACTCCCTCTTGAAGTACTATACCTTTATTTCTTCAAGCCATCCATAGTATTGAAACCAAAGGTTACAAAATGATTCCAATAAGTCACTAAGTCCCTGTCATATGCCAGTAACTGTGGATGGTCGACAGGGATTGAGACAAAAGGATAGATCAGGAGAAAGGGGGAAAAATTAATATTTAATGAGAACTCTCTGCCCCATGCATTGGGAATTCCAGACAAATAAGCAACAGCATTTAAATTTGACATATGCTTCCAATTTTTTATTTCACACATTCATTCTTTTTTTTTTTTTCAGATTCTAGGGATTGAATCCAGGGGCATTCTACCTCTGAGCTATACCCACAGCCCTTTTTATTTCTGGAAACATGGTCTCGCTAAGTTGCTGAGGCTGGCCTCAAACTTTTGACCCTCCTTTCCTAAGTACTGGGATTACAAGTATATGCAACTGGTCCTGGCTTACAGGACCATACTTCAAAAGACAGCAAGTTCATGAAGGTTCCTTTGGCTTTCTGGTTACCAGAATCTTTCCTCTGAATTTCACTGGAGCAGGAGAGTATCCGGCAGAGGCTTGCAGGTTTGCTTTCTATTCCCACCAGGCCCAACCTCTGTCTGTGTCCTACTCCTTCCTACCTTCAGAGGCCTGTTTGTCACTTTCTCATGGAAGCCTTGGTGCCCTTAACCTTGATATTGTTATTTGAGGTACTGGGAATGAACTGAGGAGGGCTGTACCACTACATCCCCAGACCTTTTTTTTTTGAGGGAGGCATTCTACCTCCAAGCTACACCTCCTGCCCCATTTTATTCTTTATTTTGAAATAGGGTCTCACTAAGTTGCAGAGGGCCTCAGCTGAGGCTTGCCTTGAACCTATGATCCTCCTGTCTCAGCCTCCCAAGCACTGGGATTACAAGTGTGCACCACCACACCAGGCACCCAGACCTTTTAAAAAAAATTTTTTTTTGACAGTGTCTAAGTTACTCAGGTTGACCTCAAACTTGTGATCCTCCTGTCTCAGTCTTCCCAGTTGCTGGGATTATAGGCGTGTTGTTAGGTAAACACAGAATAAAAGTAAAGTTGAATAGGATTTTTGCATATATTACTCAAATTTTCAGTGGAGTTTCTGTCAGTTATTTGAGAAATTCTTGTTAATAAGTTGTTCTGCACACCTAGGAGAAGGGCTTATTTCTACTGAGCCGCGTAAGCTAATAGGACCATTTGCAACCTTAGAAAAATAGGAGATTGCAGAAGCTGCTAACTATGCAAATTCATTCCTCCCTTTTTTGGGGAATTTTTTTGAATAGCAATGTGCCCAGCTCAGACTACATTGCTCAACTAGGTGAGGCCATGCTTCTAAGTTTGAGTCTATAAGACATAGATAGAAGATAGAGGTAGAAGTTGTTAGGTAGGGCTTCCGGACAGGCCCTTTCTAAAATAAGGACCTAGCCGCTCGTGGTGGCCCACGCTTGTAATCCCAGCATTCGGGAAGCTGAGGCCGGAGGATCAGGGTTCGAGGCCAGCCTCAGCTGCTTAGTGAGGCCCTCCGCAACTTAGTGAGACTCGGTTTCAAAATAAAGAATAAAAAATAGGGCTGGGAGTATAGCTCGGAGGTAGACCGCCCCTGAGTTCAATCCCCAGTACCGCAAAAAATAAAAAATAAAATAAAATAAGGACCTGATGGCTGGAGCTCCAATTACCATTTTGACTCATGAGGGAAACTTGCCATGCTAGAAATATGACAGAACAGAGTTTGGGTCCCTGGGTTAACTACCTACCACTGGAAACCCTTCCTAGTTCAGGACACTGGGATCTGGGGAGCGGCGCTCCGAGCAGGGGAAGCCGGCGGCTGACAGCTAGGCCTTGCTCTTATCCATTGCTTCCGTTCTTTGGCTGACTTCTCGGGAATACCTGCAGCTAGCTGGAGGGCAGGAGACCACGGAAGGCCTGACTGAGAGGACCAAGACACGTAAGAGAATGAACAGCAACCGCCAAACTCCACGCCGGGAGCCGCCCACCGCGTCACGCGCCGTCTCGGGCTCCCATTGGCTGGTTGCCATCACGTGCACCTGGAGACACTCGCCATTGGCTGGTGGGGCGTTTTCTGGAGGAGCCTGCCATTGGCTGGCGGGGCGCGTGCGGGCGGCGCGGGGACGCGGCCCATTGTGCGGCGGGCGGGACTCCGGCCCTGCAGACCCGGGCCGCCCGCCTGCGCCGGCCCTGGACGACACGGGGAGCCGCCGAGCGGCGAGGGAAAAGGCCTGGCCTCGGAGCTCCGGGCAGGTGCGGGGTCAAGGGGCGCGGCAGGTGCGGGGCAGGTGGCAGGTGGCGCGGCGGGAACAGTCCCAGGCCCGGGGATCGCGTCCCGGGGGAAGTTATTGTCTGAATTTTCATGTCAAATTTTATTCCAGATTTCTTGATGTTTAACTGTCAGCAACAAATGTAAACAACAGCACATTGGGCAGGCAAAAGGTGTTTCCGAGTCGGCTCCTGATTGCCTGTTTGTGGCCTCTAATGTAGACCTAAGACTGTCACCGAATTACTCCTTGACCAAGTAAGTCAAGACATTCTCGACGCGAGTGATGTTGATGGCGACTGAAAGGTCTTAAGATATTTATTATTGATGGGTTTTGGCCTGACAAAGGGTCACAGGACATAGTGTATCTGTGGCATTCGGACTTTGAAGAAGTGGTAGATTAGGAAAGAAAGTGTCAGAAAAGACTACTGGGAGGAGTGGGGGGAAACAGAAAAGACTGAGAAACACTGCTTCGCAGAAGTCGTTAAGCACTTGTCCTGTGATGGCCGTGTGTATTAAAGGGTTAACAGACTGGGATGCGCAGACTCAGCTGGAAGAACCTGACAGGTTCTTAGAAGCATCATGCCAGACACTCTTTTTTTTGATACTGGGGATTGAACTCAGGGGCATTCTACCTCCAAGCCATACTCCCAGCCCCATTTTTTATTCTGTATTTTGAAACAGGGTCTCACTAAGTTGCGGAGGGCCTCACTAGGTAGCTGAGGCTGGCCGCGAACCGGGATCCTCCAGTCTCAGCCTCCGGAATGCTGGGATTACAAGTGTGCACCACCACGCCTGGCTCATGCCAGACACTCTTAAGCAGTGCAGACACACACACCTATATACCTACACAATTTTGTTCACAACAAACTGCCGTTCTACCTTTTTAAAAATGTATTTTATTTCTTATTGCGGTACTGGGGATTTAACCCAGGAGCGTTCTACCTCTGAGCTATGTCTCTAACACTGTACTTACTCATTTTGCGGTAGTGGGGGTTGGACCCAGGGCAGTCTACCACTGAGCCACACCGCCAGCCCTATTTTTTTTATTTTAAGGCAGGGTCTCAGTAAGTTGCCAAGGCAGGCTTCAACTTGTCATCCTCTTTCCTCAGCCTCCTGAGTAGCTGGAGTTACAGGCATGCGCCACTGTGCCTGGCTTTCCTTCTCACATTCTGTATAGAAAACTGCAGCTCAGGGGGTTGGGTGACTTACCACAATCACAGATATTAACTGAAAGGACTGAGATTTAAATACTCATATGTGTGGCTCCAAAATCTCTCCTCCTGTTGTCTCCCAGCCCACAGTCCAGTTGTATCTAAACCTCTTTGTACCCAGGAATTTCATCTTGTGGCTATTTAAAAGTGTGAATTTTCAGCCCCACTCCTGAAATGTGGATTCAGAATCTCAGACGTGTGTGTGTGTGTGTGTGTGTGTGTGTGTGTGTGTGTGTATGTGTGTAAGTAACTGGGTATTGAACCCAGGGGTGTTCTACCTCTGA
The DNA here is from genome assembly GCA_004027655.1 of Graphiurus murinus. Classification (NCBI taxonomy): domain Eukaryota; kingdom Metazoa; phylum Chordata; class Mammalia; order Rodentia; family Gliridae; genus Graphiurus; species Graphiurus murinus. Next base: position 6,618 of record PVLC010034039.1, on the reverse strand, counting down.
GCTACACACCCTCAGGCCTTTTTATTTTGAAACAAAGTCTTGCTAACCTCAAACCTGTGATCCCCCTGTTTCAGCCTCCCAAGTACAAAGTTATTCCCATTTGGTGGTCCAGGAGCCATTTGGAAAATAACCAATTTCCCACCCATTCCCAGTGTCTTCATGGGGTTGTATTCAGAAGAGTGAAATTTCCTTTCCCAAGCAGATTCCATCTCCTTCCAGACGGGATGACCATCTAACTTTGGAAGAAAATCCTTTGTTAGAGAAAGTCAAGGCTTAGGAGATAGTACCTTACATTGCAAAACAGCTCTCATTTTGAGAACATCCTAACAATTTTGATTTGCCTTTTGTTTTTGCTGTTGTTAAATATGATCTTCCTTGCCGGGCGTGGTGGTGCTCACTTGTAATCCCAGTACTTGGGGGGCTGAGACCAGAGGGTCTGGGTTCACGGCCAGCCTCAGCTACTTAGTGAGACCCTCCACAACTTAGTGAGACCCTGTTTCAAAATAAAGAATAAAAAATAGGACTGAAGGTATAGCTCAGAGGTTGAATGCCCCTGAGTTCAATCCTCAGTAACACATACACACACACACACACACACACACACACACACACACACACAAATCTTCCTTCAGTGCTACTGAGTTTCCTAAAAAAATCCAGGCTCACAACATTATTTTTTTTTTTTGTGGTACTGAGAATTGAACCTAGGGGCATTCTACCTCCAAGATACATCCCCAGCCCTTTTTATTTTTTGTTTCGAAATGGTCTCACTAGGTTGCTGAGAGTCTCGCTGCTTGAACCTGTGATTCTCCTGTCTCAGCCTCCCAAGTACTAGGGTTACAGGTGTGTGCCACCATTCTGGGCAAGGCATTTATTTTAAAGTTGATATTAAACTTGTTTTAATGTGTGTGGTACTAGAGGTTGAACCCAAGGGCATTCTACCTCCAAACTATACCCCCCAGCCCTTTTTATTTTTTATTTTGAAACAGGATCTCACTAGGTTGCTAAGAGTCTCACTACATTGTTGAGGCTGTCCTCCTGTCTCAGCCTCCCAAGTACTGGGATTACAGGTGAGTGCCACCATGCCCAGTGATATTAAACTTTTTTTTTTTTTTTTTTTTTTGCGGTACTGGGGATTGAACTCAGGGGCATTCTACCTCCGAGCTATACCCCCAGCCCTATTTTTATTCTTTATTTTGAAACCGAGTCTCACTAAGTTGTGGAGTGCCTCGCTAGGTAGCTGAGGCTGGCCGCGAACCCGGATCCTCCGGTCTCAGCCTCCCGAATGCTGGGATTACAAGCGTGCGCCACCACGCCCGGCTGATATTAAACTTTTAAACAACAAAAAAGTTTAAAACCCCATATTTCACCCATAATGCCACCAATCTAACAATGATTTTCCTATTCTGTTGTATTGCTATACTCTTAGTGATGTCTTTTGTTAATCCCATTGCTATCATTTCTTGAACATTTCCCATGTTTCTGGTACTTTCTATCAGTGGCCTACCTGAGCAAATTTACCTTCACTGTGTCCTGCTGAACACTATTTTTTGGCTGCTCTCTCTGTAGCCCACAGCTGAGTTAGTATTCTAAGTCTCCAGCCCAGTAACCCCACATCTTCCTTCAATGTGTCTGTTTTCCCAGAGGACCTCCTAGCATGCCTCCAACATAGCCCGCCTGATTTTGTGAGGAAAAGGCTGTACAGAATCAGCTGACTTCAGTTTAGTGTTTTCTTTCCTTTGAGCCAAGCTCTTTGAAAACAGAGATGATAAGCAGAGACCACAGGGGAGGATTTTTTCTCTCTGTGATTAGTTGTGTTTGTGTTCCCTGGTGCACATGGGAAAAGCATTCTCATTTAGATTATTCCCTTCTATCTGACGCAAATGATTAGATACAAAAAACATAGTTCTACTGATTATTTGTGGATTTTTAAAGGGTGAATGCCCTTGATTTAAACTGTTATAAGCAAATAGTAAAATAATTATCCTTTTAGTCAATACTTTCCAAACTTGGTTTTCTGAGTGATTATTACTTGAACAAAGGTAGTTTTTTGTTTGTTTTTTTTTTTTTGTACTGGGGATTGAACCTAGGGGCATTCTACCTCCAAGCTATACCCCCAACCCCCCTTTTATTTTTAAAGCATGGTCTCATTGAGTTGTGAGGGTCTTGCTTAGTTGCTGAGGCTGTCCTGGAAGTATTCGACCTCTGAGTTAAATTTTATTTTTTTAATTTTTTTGCAGTATTGGGGATTGAACCCAGGGGCATTCTACCTCTGAGCTATATCCCTAGTCCTATTTTTATTCCTTATTTTGAAACAGGGTCTCACTAAGTTGCAGAGGGCCTCACTAAGTAGCTGAGGCTGGCCATGAACCTGTGAACCTTCTGTCTCAGCCTCTCAAGTGTGCGCCACCATGCCCAGCTTTATTTTTAATTTTGAAACAGGATCTCACTAAGTTGCTGAGGGCTTCACTAATTTGCAGAGGCTGGCCTCCAACATGCAGTCTTACTGTGTCAGCCTCCCAAGTATTGGAATTACCAGTGTGGTGGTGATCTTCCTGGCTTAGCCTCCCAAGTACTAGAATTATCAGTGTGTGCCACCACACATGACTGAATTTTATACTTTTTAAAAATTAATTTTGAGCCGGGCGTGGTGGCACACGCTTGTAATCCCAGCATTTGGGAGGCTGAGACCGGAGGATCTGGGTTCTCGGCCAGCCTCAGATACTTAGTGATGCCCTCCGCAACTTAGTGAGACCCTGTTTCAAAATAAAGAATAAAAAATAGGGCTGGGGGTATAGCTCGGAGGTAGAATGCCCCTGAGTTCAATCCCCAGTACCGCAAAAATAAATAAATAAATAAATTTTTATAGCCTGGCGTGTGTCACACACCTGTATTTGATTTTGGAAAAATGAAGCTTGTGTTGGGGATTGGGGGAAGAGACTTTTTTCCCCCTGCAGTGCTGGGGACTGAACCCAGGGCCTCACACATGCAGGGCAAGCTCGCTACCATTGAGCTCTCTACATCTCTGCCAGAGATATTAACAGATATTAGTCACTTACTTTGTGTCAGATACTAAGCCCAACACAGACTATCACAAAATTTATCCTTCATTCCTAAATTTATCCCTCAGGTCATACTGAACGAATCTAATTCCTTTTCGATAAAACAGTCCTTTAAATATTTAGATTATTTATTGACTGTTGATTTATTTATTATTTATTAAATATTGAATTATTAAATATTTGGATAACTATTCTCGGGTATATTCTTTTATCGTTTATCAAACAGATACCTTTTAAAGGTCAGGGATTGTTTTATTTATTTATCCTTGTATGTCCCCACTCCACCCTGTGCTTCTCATAGTTCTTGGTACCCAGTAGGGCCTTGAATAATTATTAGCTTGAAGTGGACTGTTGTTCATGTGAGCCGGTAACCTAGTGTCTTCCTCTCTGAACATGCTCCAATTTGTCTTTGTCCCTGTTAAGGGGTGTTTCTGGTATATTCTTTTTTGTGTGTGTGCATGCATGAAGGTGTGTATTCTACCTCTAGGGATTCTACCTCTCAGAGGTAGAATATTCAGGGGCATTCTATGTCTAAGCTACACCCCCAGCCCTATTTTATTTTGAAACAAGGTCTCACTGAGTTGTAGAGGGCCTTGCTAGATTTCTGAGACTGGCCTTGAACCTGCTAGATCCTCCTGTCTCAGCCTCCTAAGCACTGGGATTATAGGCATATGCCACCACACCTGGCCTCCCCCAGCCCCTTTTAACTTTTATTTTGAAGCAGGGAGGGTCTCACTAAGTTACTCAGTGCTGTCCTCCAGTCTGTGATCCTCCTGTCTCAACCTCCCAAGTATTGGGATTACAGGCATGTGCCACCATGTTCAGCATGTTTCTGGTATATTTAATCTTCTACATTGGAAAAATATACCCATAAGATGGCATAATTTTGTATGTTTAAAGATTGGAAGAATATAAAAAATTGCTTAACTTTGTTTTTGATTTTTTTTTTTTTTTTTTTTTTGCCGGTACTGGGGATTGAACTCAAGAGCATTCTACCTCCAAGCTATACCCCCAGCCCTATTTTTTATTCTTTATTTTGAAACTGAGTCTCACTAAGTTGCAGAGTGCCTCACTAGGTAGCTGAGGCTGGCCACGAACCCAGATCCTGGATCCTCCGGTCTCAGCCTCCCAAATGCTGGGATTACAAGCATGCGCCACCACGCCCGGCAACTTTGTTTTTGAACATGTCATGGTTTTTTGTTGCTGGCCAGTTATAAGTGAGTACTGACTGCATTATTTATTTTCTCACTCAAATTGTCCCACTTTTGCCATCATTGGGAGCTAGTTTGGTTCCCTTCTGTATCCTTTTGACATTCCCATCAGATTGTATTTATTTTGTGGCACTAAAGATATTCCAATTGAAAATTCCCTGCTTCCTCCCTAAAATCAGCCATTATAACCAGGATCCCTGATTCTTTCTATTGGACAGTGGTATTAGAAGCCAGATTTGCTCTAATGTGCTTATCATTACAGGATTCCTTACTGTCGTTAATCTCTGTCAGTGACCAGAGGTGGGAAGCATATGTTTGTATATTTATATGTATCTGTATTATAGTATTCACCTCTTACCCATGGTTTTTCTTTCCATGGTTTCAATCCATGGTCAGCTACAGTCTGAAGATATTAAATGGAAGATTCCAGAAATCAACAATTTATAAGTTTTAAATTGTGTGCAATTCTGAATAGCATGATGAAATCTTGCACCTTCTTACTGTATCCTGCCCTGGTTGTGAATCATCCCTTTGTCCAATGTAACCACACAGTGTATACTACCTGCCTATTATTTACTTGGTAGCCAGATAGTTATCAGGTAGTAGCTATAGTTATCAACTTACTAGTATCTTTAAAAGTGTGTCTCTTATAAACAGCATACAGTTAGATCATATTTTAAATCCATTCTGCCAGTGACTGCTTTTGGATTGGAGTGTATGATCTACTTACATTTAATATAATTACTGATAAATTAGAATTTGTCTGCTATTTTCCTATCAATGGTTTTTATGTGCAGTGTGTTTCGTGCTGCTTTATTCCTCAAGCCCTGTCTTCTTTTGTGTTAGATATCTTTGATTATGCCTTTTCAGTTCCCTTATTTCTTTTCTTTGTATTTTGAGCTATATTTTTAGTGCTTGCTCTGGAGATTACAAGTAGCATCCTAATTTAAAATAGTTTAGTTCAGATTAATACTAACTTAAATTTAATAAAAACTTTCCTCCAATGTACCTTCCCCCTCTTCTGTACTATTATTATCATAATAATACAAAATACATCTTTATATTTGATAACCTCATCAACTTTTTTTTTTTTTTTTTTTTTTGTCCCAGGGATTGAACCCAGGGGCATTCTGTGCTGTGGTACATTTCTAGCCCTGTTTTATTTTTTATTTTGAAACAGTATCTTTCCAAGTTGCCTAGGCTGGCCTCAAATTTATGATCCTCTTGTCTCAGCCTTCCAAGTACTGGGATTACAGGCATGTGCCACTGTGCCTGGCTTCATCTACTTATTTTTATAATTATTGCTTTATGCAGGTATCTTATTTTTTATTATTTTTTTATTGCTGCATTGTAATTATACATCTTTGTTAGGTACAAGCTGGTAAAGGCATACGTGCACACATTTCTCATTTAACCTTTCCCCAATTCCCACCCAATTCCCGCCCCACTTCCTCCTCAAGTTCAGTTTAGTGATTGACTTTGATATGTTTGTGAGAGTACATCATTAAAGTGCTCCCTCCCAATCACCTTCAGTTAAGTAACCCCTTACTTCTTCTATGACCCATTCCTCGTTCAGCAGTGTGGTGTTCAGTCTCCATGTGTTTATATAGTTACTCTGGGTTTTCTTAGAATTGATTTCTAGTTTCATTCCATTGTGGTCTGAAAAGACAAAGGGAATTATGTTACATTTTTTGAATTTGCCAGTGCTCTCTTTGTGGCCCAGAATGTGGTCTATTTTGGAGAAGGTTCCATGTGCAGCTGAGAAAAATATGAATTCAGCTGTAGTTGGGTGAAAGAGTCTATACATGTATAATAGGTCCATTTGGTTTATGGTGTTTTTTAGGTCTGAGGCATCTTTACTGACCTTTTGTTTAGAAGATCGGTCTAGTGATGTGAGAGGAGTATTGAAGTCTCCCATTATTAGTATATTGGGATCTATGTGTGTCTTTATATCATACAGAGTTTGTTTTATGAAAGTGGCTGCACCTATGTTTGGGGCATAGATGTTGATAATTGTTATTTCCTCTTGCTGGATTGTTCCTTTTACTATTAAAAAAATGACCTGCTTTGTCTCTTCTGATAAGCTTAGGCTTGAAGTCTAATTTATCTGATATCATGGTTGTTACTCCTGCTTGTCTTCGAGTTCCATTGGCATGGATTACCTTACTTCAGCCCTTCACCTTTAGTTTGTGGGAATCTTTGCTTGTAAGGTGTGTTTCTTGCAGACAGCATATAGATGGATTCTGGGTTTTGATCCATTTTGCCACCTTGTGCCTTTTTATTGGGGAGTTAGTTGAGACCTTTTTTTTTTTTTTTTTTTTTTTTTTTTTTTTTTTTTTTTTTTT
>PVLC010034038.1:0-17124 GCA_004027655.1 Graphiurus murinus | reverse complement strand
ATAAATTTCTCTTTCTTAAGGATTTCATGAATATGTATGTCTTGAAAAACAAAATAATAACAATAACAATGCTAATAACAATAGTGCTGATGATAATAGAAGAGAAAGGGGTGGGCATGTGAAGGAGAGATTTTATACTAACTTTGACTTTTAATACTTCAGTAGCAATTCACCAGTGGCATTCTCCACTAACAATTCTTTTTTTGTCTTCATTACCTGTCTTAATACTTGGTCTATGGGATAATTATTCTTGGATCTGAAATATCTAGGCAGCTCCAGAGTGCTGAATGGTGATGCTTACTGAAAACCATATCCACTGCTGTAAGTGGATAGGACTTTATCTTGGGTTCCTTGTTTGGAAAAATGAGAAAAAAAATCCTTACACCTAAGTTATGTGGCTTTAAGGCTCAGAAAGACAGATATCATAATTGCATCTTAAAGTTTAAAAAGGATTACTAAAGAAAATAATACTATTTTCAAAGAGAAAGATATCAATATTTCATTTTTGGTATGCTCTAAATACTATTCTAAGAAACAAAAAAAATCAAATATTTGTGTAATATTTTGTTGCAAATACCAGGTTAGTGCTTCATTAAGATAATAATATATAAGATAAAGAAAATAATGTCTAATTATTTTATTCCTAGGTCATTCTGACTTACTTTCTGCTTATTAGGCCACAAATGAATAATTATTTAAGATATATTAAATTTTAATAATATCATATCTATAATTATATTCATTGTAGCAAACTAGTCTTTAATTCTGAAATTTCATTTTCTGAAAATAATGAGTGTAGAATAAATTTTGAGAATTTTACTGTTCTAATTTGATGAATCTATATAATGGTTAATGTTGTACAATCTTCCTTGACCATGATCTAGTGACAGAAGATATAGAGCCAGAAGAAAAAAAGGATATGGAGGGAGTAAATGTTAGCATGTGACTAATATCCAAATCTCCAAATCTCCAACTAATACTTGCTGAATAAAAGTATTTCCTTGGGGATAGATATGTTAGGGCACAGTATTAGTTTGAAATTCTAGAGCAAGGTAATTTTCTCACCATTCTGGGAGGTCCAAGATCTAGGTACCAAATCATCTTGTCTGCATATGGCTAACTTCTTGCTGTATCTTCACATTGTAGAGAGATGGAGAGAATTCCAATATTCTTAACATATCTAAATCTAATTACCTCCCAAAAGGTTCGACCTCCAAATACCATCACCCTGGGGATTAAGGCTTCAACACAAGGATTTTGTGGGGATATGCTCTCCAGGCCAGAGTACACACTATACCTTGCATTGGAAATTCCATTTCCTTACAACTTCATCTTAAAATATGTGACTTGAAAATAAATGTAGTCTGTGCTCAAGGACAATGGGGTGTTATTGAAGCAATTATGTATTTTTGCTGTTATTATTGTTGTATCTTCTTGAAATTCAGGAGCTGATGAATATGCATACAGAGCAATAGTGAAACAGCTAGAAACAGTTGCTGAGAATTATGCTTCCAGGACTTTTCTCCAGAATATTTATAAGGAGAATTATACAAACACTAAAGTTTATATTTTGTTAGGCTCTTATTTATTTTCATTTTTTTAGATAAACTTACTTCTGAACCAATTTTGTTCGTATGTATTAAAAAGTTGCATTAAAAAGCTGGAACTTTGTTCATAGTGGTATAGCGCTATGTTAACATTAGAAAGGAAAGTTTTCAGAGGAAATTAGAATAATAATTGGGAAAAATAATTTGCATTGTTAGGGAATCTCCTTGAATATATGTTTTCCACTTGGCAGAAGAAATCCAGATGGAGACTCTGTCTATGCAACCTGACAATTTGGAAGAGTAAACTGGCATTGATCACCTAGGTGGCACCAATTTTTATTTCTGTCTCTTGATAAAAGGCCAATGATAAATGAGAGGAATATTTTTTTAATTTGGCAGGTTACATAATTATCTATTCTAGCACTTCCCTGAGTAATAAGAAACTTGAAGGTTACTGATGCCCTTTCTAAATGTGAAATATGTTATGCTCAGAATTGCTATGGATGAGATTCAGTCTCCAAGGAAGTAGCTTAGATTTGCAATGATGAAAGTAAATTGTTTTTATTTCTACAGGGAAAAGTAATTCTAGGTATCTAGTAAGTATGCAGCTTCCTTGGCTCAATAAGTTATTCAAAACGCATAGAAAGCCACAGGAAAAAAAATCAGTTCAAATGTGATATTGTCATGAATTATAGCAATCTTTGGAAAGTTAGAATCCTATTATATGAAATATTGCAAACACATATATATGCATCAAAACTGTATATCACATAGTAATTTTTATATTTAGTCTTTTGGAGTAACTTCCATACTGTACCCACTAATTCCACTATATGGGTAGATACTCAAAGAACTGGAAAAGAAGTTTACACTCTCATGCCCAGTGTAGCATTATTGATAATGACCAACATATAGGAAAACAGCAACAACATTAGTGCCCCTCAATGGATCAATTGACTTTTACAGTGTGGTATTTACACATACTAGAATCCTAGTCAGCTTTTAAAAATCAGAAAATTTTGTCATTTGAAACAACATGGATAAAACTAGAGCATATAATGTTAAATAAAATAAGCTGGCACAGAGAAAAATACCATATGCTCTCATGTGTATGGAATAAAAGCTAACCAAAATCCGAAGTAGAGAGTAGAATGATAGCAACAGAGAGTGGAAGATGTGATACAGGCATAAAGAGGTGACATGATCAATGGATACAAAGTTAGTAAGACAGAATAAGTTCAGGTGTTCTATAGCACAGCAAAGTGACTGTGGTTAATAAAAATGTTTTGTATATTTTAAAATAGCTAAAAGAGAGGAGTTTTAAATGTTCCCACCAGAAAGGTATGATGAATATTTATGTATATGTTAACTAGCCTGATTTGATCATTGTACAATGTATACATATATTGAGATATTATCCTGTACCTTAAAAACCCTTATAATTAGTATTTGTCATCTAAAATTATAATAAAACTATTAAAAGAAGAAACTGAAATACTTTTAAGTGCAAGCATGGCAATTTCTAATGTGAAAATGTACAGCTTTACAGCTTTATTTCAGCAGTTTACCGTTTTTTGTTTTTTGTTTTTTTATGTGGTACTGGAGATTGAACCAGGGACATTCTATCTCTGAGATACATGCCCAGCCCTATTTTTATTCTTTATTTTGAAACATGGTCTCACTAAGTAGCTGAGGCTGTCCTCATCCTGCCATCCTCCTCTCTCAGCTTCTCAAGTACTGGAAGTACAAGCCTGGGCCAACATGCCCTGCTCCAGTTTCATATTTCTTCAGTAATTGTATTTCTACTGAAGATACTAGATCCTACCATGAAAGAAATTGTTGAGGAGACTGTCCTTTCTAATACAAATTGAAGAAAGGGATGGAGGACTCAGAGGGGAAATCAAAGTTATACAAAAAGATCTAGAAATAAATTTGTAGGATCTTACATTTTCATAATATTTTTTCAATTTTTTTAATATTTATGATTGAAGTCAATAGAAGACATTTTCTTTTTTGTAAGACCTGAACCCTAGGAGAAAAGCTAATCATTCACAGTTTCTCTCTTTGATCACTAAACTGCCATAAAATTATTGATATACATGGGTGTTCTAAAAGGTAATTGTTAAATATATTGTTAAGGATATTTTACAGGGATAGTTAAATATTAATATATATTTAAGAAATGTTTTAATAAATTGATTCATTTACTTAAAGTTTTGAAATTAATGTAAAAACTGTGAAGTTAGTTATTTTTCTCCAATCTAAGAATTGCAGTTAAGATGAGAGACTAAGTCAGATATGGTGGTACAAGCCTGTAATCTCAGTATTTGGGAAGCTGATACAGAAGATCACAGGTTTGAGGTAAGAATGAGTTAACTTAAGAGAGACCCTATTTTGAAATGAAAAAATAAAACAGGTTGGGATGCATATCAGAGGTAGAACACCCCTGAGTTCAATCTGTAGTACCACATGCAGAATTCTTGGATTGGAACAAATAACTAATGTGTTGAGGAATGTTGAGATGAAGTGAATTGTTGGAGGACACGGAACCAGTTAGTGTCGGGGCAAGAATGGGAACCTAGGTCTGGTTATTATCATACTTATCTCCTACTCACCTCACCCTGGAAATGATTGTTGGGACATACTGATCATGTAGAAATGCTTATTTTTCAAAGTTATAATGAAAAATTTAATAAGCAAATCTATATTTTGTTCAATAATTATTATTCATGTTTAATTTATTTTACACTTTACTTTTTATTTCCTTTGTAATGGATTGATAAATCTTTTCTAGTTTTTTCATCCTTTCTTGTTTGGAAATTATACACTTTACTATTATTCCATTGGTTGTTACTCTTACATTTTTAACACACATGCTTAATTTTCTCTAAGTCTAACAGTATTCATCATAAGAAAAGAACACTGTCATTACTTACCCATTAAACTGCCTGTCCATCCCCATCAACAACTTCATTGTTTTTAGTTGTATAAAGAAGTTTGTTTTCTTATGTGTTACACAGTACACTATAGTGACAAATCATGTGCGAAAATGTACATTGACCTACCGATGTTCACACAGCAAGTAATGGAAAAAAGTAAAGTGTAGTTACATCTATATTTGTATGTTTGTATCAATCTATCTACCCATCCGTCAAGAGGAAGTATTCAAATATTTTCTAAATTATTGGTGTTCCTTACCTGGAGTAAGAAACTAATACAAATAGAAATTAAATGGAAAACTTTATTTGTTAATTCCAAATAGTATTATGGCTTGGAAAGTTAACACTTTTTTTCCCCAAAAAGGACATGCATTTTTAACACTGTATTTTCACTATGTTAACAGCCATTTTGCATTATCCATCCACTGTGGAATATGTAGGTACTGTATAAAAAGGAAAGGAGCCATACCCATAATAAATATTTAAAATCTAATACATTCATTGACTTCCTTTTTCATTTGTTAGTTTCTTCTCATTATGCACCCACTCTTCCCTTGAGTGATTTGCATATTCAAGTTTCAGTTTGAATACAGAGAATATAAATATTTCAAAGGTAATTTTTAAATCATGGGTTCAGGAAAACTAAACATGCATTTTTATCTTATAATTGATATAATTTTAACACTGATACTGCTTTCATTTCCCTTTTAAAGGAATATTTTTGAAGGAAAATATTTAGATTGTTAGGTATTGATAATTAGGTCAAACTATTGTTTACCAAGTCTTTGTGTTAAAGGAAGAAAGTTTTGAATCTTCAAATGAGTAGGAATTCATCCAACTTGAATAATAAACATATGAATGAAATTCTAAGACTGTGCAATTTGTTTTAAAATTCAAAATAAAAGTAGCAGTGGTGAGACTCTGACTTACACAGTCTGTCACTTAAAATTTTTCTTTGTGAATGTTCCCTTCTGTAAAATTTGCATGAATTTAATTTTACTAATACAATGGAAATAATGTGAATGGAATAAATTCTTGGCAGGTATGTTGAATTCCCAAATGTTTATGCCTGCCAATCATGGTGCTTAAGACTGAGGAAGTTATACTGAAAAAAAAAATGTTAAGAGGGAAAACTATAGTATAAAAATAGTTAAAAGCATGAAAATCAAAAGATTGACTATGGTCAAATCTACTCCATCATTTACCAGCTCTAAGACTATAGATGGCAAGTTAATTCAAGCTTTTATCTCCTTTAATTCACTTCTAAAATTATAGGGACTTAGGAGTTGTTATGAAGAACAAATAATTTAAATTACATTTTAGAAGTAATTAATTAGATTTAAGAACCAGGCCAACAATTCTAGGAGTTCTTGGATTGAATGTTCTATGCTCATTGACATTTGAAATACAACATAGCATAGGTATGGCACCCTCTGAAAGCTATGCTGCAGCTTTGGTAAAGCAAAGTGGAAAATAACAATAGCTATCATTGTAATTCCTGTTAGAAATAAAACCAGCATATCCATAGTCCTGTTTTTTTTTGTTTGTTTGTTTGTTTTTTCAGTACTGACTTATTTGAGCTGATCATCATGGTCAGACTATTAAGATAGTTTTTTTTTTTTTAATCTTAGAATTATCGTAATTTGCATATTAAAATGAGAGACTAATTAAGTTAACTCCTTTTTAAATTTGATCATCTTTTATCTCTTTTTTATTATTACTGGTGCATTGTAATCATACATCTTTGTTAAGTACAAACTGGTAAAGAATACATGCACACATCTCTCATTTAACCCTACCCCAATTTTCGCTCCATTCCCTCCTCCTTCCTCTTTCTCAAGTTCAGTTTAGTGATTGACTTTGATATATATGTGAAAGTTCATCATGTGCATTAGGGTGTTTCCCTTGCCCCCCAAAGGCACAAGCAACTCAAAGGAAGATCAACACATGGGATTGCATCAAACTGCAGAACTTTTGGGCAGCAAAGGAAACTATCAAGAACCTCAGCAGAGAGCCCACAGAATGGGAGAAAAATTTTGCCAGGTACTCCTCGGATAAAGGACTAATACCTAGAATATACAGAGAACTCAAGAAACTCACAGCTAAGAAAACAAATAATCCAATAAAAAATGGTCAAATAATCTTCACAAAAGAAGAAATACAAATGACAAATAAATGTATGAGGAAATGTTCAACATCATTAGCAATCAGAGAGATGCAAATCAAAACTACCCTGAGATTTCACCTAAACCCAATTAGAATGTCAATCATCAAAAATACAAACAACAACAAATTCTGGCAAGGGTGTAGAGAAGTGGGAACCCTAATACACTGAAGTTAACTCATTTATTTTGGCATAGCTATTAGTATTTGTCTCTTGAAAGTTAATGAAAAGGTTTTCTTTCTACCCAAATTTTTTTAAAATTTATATTAAAAATGATATTAAAATTATCTAAGTGGATAAAGTAGTTTTTTTAAATATGAGACAAATTTATATTTGCAAAATATTTTAATAACTTAATTGAGGTGCAAATGTTATAAACACTGAACATATCTAACACAGATAATCTCATGAGTTTGAATATATCTATGCATGCATGAGATTATAACAATAAGGTAATAAACAGATACATCTCTTTGGAAAATGTCCCCCCATTTTTTCAGGTGTATAAGAACATCTGACTTAGGATCTATCCTCTTAACTAAGGTACTTTTAAAAAAAAAAATGGGTATATGGGTATATACATTCTAGACAAGCAATATGCCCCTGAGCTATGCTCTCAGATCAACAAATGCTAAAATGCAAAATGCTGACCATCTTGCCTAAAGATTGGAAGGACACTTGTGCCCTTTTACCCTAGCATTTCAAAATTTTAGTAACATCTCTGATTTTAAAGGTTAAACTGAGTAACTGAATGATGTGTCTTGGAGGGCTTATTTGGCCCATATATATCTCCAAATATTTCCATGAACAACTAGATGCCACAAAGAGGATAAAAATATTTAGCTCCAGATCTGATTCTAGCTAAAAAAAAAAAGTAGAGTTGATGTAATGATTGTTATTCAGTGTTGTACTTTTGTCCTAATAACACCATCCCAAATGGAAGCATCACTAAGACATTGTAAGGTTTAACTACTTTAGCCAATAAATTAGAATGCTGGAGTTCATGATCCTTTTTCCAATCTAATGGTTTGGAGAATGGAAGGAATAATTACATCAGTCCTAACATCCCTCATTATAATATGCAGAGTAATGACCCAGTAGGATGCTGTATAATCCCCTGTATTAGGTGCCTAATCCAGAGGCTAACAGGAAGTGCTCTGAAAATAATCTCTTCTCGTTAGACACCTTTGAGAGGGAAAGTTATAATATGCTAACACAATTTGAAGAAAAGCGTAGTAGTGTATAAAAAGAAGAGGGGGGAATTGTGAGAATATAATTAAGTCTTTTCTGTCAAAGGATTACTTAAATTTAAAGTAACTCCACTTTGTAAAACCACCATATTATAAACTTGTCATTATTTTGTTATGAGTTATATTTCTTAAAAACTGCAAATGCCTACCTCTTCCCCAGTATTCTGTTCTAGATTAATTAGCCAACTGCAAACAAGACTGTGAAACCATGCTTCCATCAATAGAAGTATGGTGCAGTATCCTGTGTTAGGAATTAAAACTGGATGGACTTTCTATTCATTGTGCTTGCTTGCGAGGAGTGTTTCATTGGTGACACTTGCTTTTTGCAAAAAGTAAAATTGCCTTGCAAGGCAAAGAAAAGATAGTGCCGCATTGTTAACTATAGGCAATATGTTATAAGATAGATCACTAGACTTATCAATATTGTATAACTGAAATTATAAACATAAATCAACATTTCTGAAGCAAAGATATACAAATGGCTGACAAATATATGAAAAATGTTCAATATCACTAATCATCAGAAATAGAAAACTTAGAACTGCAATGAGATATGGATATAGCCTATATATGCATCTACAAATGAGTGAATAAAGATGATGTATTGTATACATGCAATTAAATATTTTTCAATCTTAAAACACAAAGAAACTGCGCCATATGAGAAGCCATGGATAACTATAGAGGATATTATCGGTTCTGGTTTTTAGAGTTATAAACTTTGCTCTATTGCATACTAAAAGTTATTTAAATGGTAATTCCAAATGTGATAAAGAATTCAATTGGGGGAAATCAAGGATTATTTAAATAAGTAAGAAAGAGAAAAGAAGACCCATTGAGTACCAACTACCTATTAGGAACTCTGAAATAACAGTAAAAAAACAAATGGTCTTCCATTTAATCATTGCAGTGCCATTATCAGATTAAAAGGCATTATTTCAAATTTAAATGCCAGATGACTAAGAATATTAGAGATTAAACAAGATTTTAAACATAATCAGAATTCAAACCAAGTCTCTCTCAATTCTGAAGCTGTTACTCATTCATCAATATCCAGTGATTACTACCATCACTAAAGTAATCTTTACTGTTGTCACAGCAATTCTTTCATATTTGAATTAAAATCTTCCTCTGGAAGAGAGAATATGCATAATTCCTTCCTTAAGTATAATATAGACTAATAGTATGTCATAAAATTATTGGAAAATAACGTAAATATATTTACCTTTCACCAAACATATCTCTTGTGATCTTTATCCTAATGTAGAAAACATTATTAACAGCACTTACTTGAGTAAGTGGTGAGTTTCAGTTATCTGAAGACCCTCTCATCTATTTCTGTAACTTTTGACTTAGCTTCCATGTATTCCAGTTTGAGTCCCTTGCTGGGTGGTATTAGTTCCTATTCTTGTCCAGCCCAAGACACTGTTGGTCTTTCATCATGTCTGCAGAGCCTTTGCTGCATGCCATCACAGGGTTTTTACTGATGTCATTTTTCTGTTGTCCTTCAATTTCACATATTTTTATCCTAGATGACTCCAAAAATAAATTAAATTCTCATATTTCCATTGTGCAATATTTTCCGTGTCTCATGCAGGTATGATGGGAGACCAACCAAACATACATAGATTGCTCCAAAGACCTCATATAATATCCTTCGGGCACACCTGAGCCCCAAAGTGAAACCTACACTGAAAATAACTTACTTTCTCCTTCTCTATGTGCTTATTTTCAGGTTAAAACCTGGTAAAGCATTTTCTTTTTTATACCCAAATCAACTTTCAATGCCTGTTAGTCTAGCCTGTATACCACACAAAATTACTATCATCTTTTGAAATAAGGAATTGTTTTTAGTTCAATTCTACAAACACTTACTAAATAGCCACTCCATAACAAACAAATGTTGAGTGTTATAGAAGGAAAAGAAAAGAAAAGAAACGTAGTGGAAAGTCACGATATCTCAGAGCTTATAGTGGGTATAGTAGAAAGACAGATACTGAGTATATATCCTCATAAATAAATGTTCAATTGCAAATATTAAAGCAACAATATTGATACTGTACTTAGAAAATATATTAGGCTAACTCTTCCTTTTCTTTACTGGGGAGGCATTTACAGGAAGAAAATTTTACACCTTGTTAATAAAATGCATTTTATTTCTATTTGTCTCTTTGTAAACTCTTTCTCTAGTATTCCTTGAGGAGTAGTAAATAAATAGTTTGAAGATCCTTGAGAGGTATAATGTATAAAGGTTCTACAAAGAGACAGAAGTGATAAGATATATACAAATATAGGTATAGAGATATGAGCAGGAATTTGTTAGGGGGGTTAACTCACATGAAGATGGTGGCTAAGAAATCCCATGACAGGCTGTCTGCAAGATGGAGACACTGGGATGACAGTAGCATGACTCAGACCAAGACTGAAATCCTCATAACAAGAGAGGCTGATGTTGTCTCAGTTCCAGAACTAGGGCCTGAAAACCTGGGATAGGAGGTAGGCAATGAAGTAAGTCCTTTAACTGAATGTAGGAAAACTTATTTAGAGTTCTCATGTTCAAAGGAAGGAGAGTAAGTTCCAGCTCTAGAGAGAACATAAATCTTTTTCTGTGCCATTTTTTATTTTATTCAGGTCCTTAGCTGATTGAATAACACCTGCCCATGCTGATCTTTCCCACTCAGTCTACCCACTCCCATGTAAGTCTTCTCCAGAAATACTCTCACATGTCCATCCAGAAGTTGTGTTCTGCCAGTCCTCCAGGCTCTCCTTAATCCATTAAATTGACATCTAAAATTAACCAACAGATGGAGGAACACTTTTCCACATACAGGGGTCAGAAAGACCTTATGACAGAAACTTAAAGTATGAGAAACATCTAGAACTAGAAAAATAAAATGATCTCAAGTGAGATAAAATTTTAAAATTCTATATTTGAAAATTTTGATTTTTCAAAATTTGTTTTAAAATATAATACTAAGAATGATATATTTGAAAAAGCTTTATACTAGGTTTTAAAAGCCTAGATATTTATTTTCATTTTTATTGAATTATTTTTGCCTCTGTGAGATTGTTAAAACTTCAGTTAAATTATGGTCCTAATCCTTACCTTGTTTATGTCATAAGATTGTTATCTGGCTCCAATCAGGCAATTTTTAAAGACTGTTTTATAAACTCTTATACTAATATATAATATCAAAATCAAACCTAAACAATTTGACATTTTTTGAAAGCAGGAAATTTTAAAGTCATTGAAGGTTAATAACTTGAATTAAATAACAGATGAAGAGGAATCTCAGCTCTAGTACTATAGGTACATGTGTAAATCATTCTGGTAATTAATTAGAAAGATTTGGATAGTACTTCCCACAATGTAACTTCCATGTCTAATACCAAAAAAGAGAGAGTTCCAATTTTTTACTCGTTTTTAAAATAGTTGAGATTTAGAATTCACACAGATCTATGTGTAAAGTACAGATCTACCACTCACTTTCTGGGTGTGAAATTTTAGAAAATTTTAAACCCTATTACTTTTTTTTTTTTAACTGTACTGGGGATTGAACTCAGGGGAATTCTACCTCTGAGCCATACCCCCAGTCCTATTTTTGATTCTTTATTTTGAAACAGGGCCTCACTAAGTTGCGGAGTGCCTCACTAGGTATCTGAGCCTGTCCATGAACCCGGATCCTCTGGTCTCAGTCTCCCAAATGCTGGGATTACAAGCATGAGCCACCATGCCCGGCTTAAACCCTATTACTTTTCTGTTTTAGTCTACAAATGAGAATAATGTAAATTTTAGAGCTGCTGAGTATAAAGTATTATATATTAAAATTATGTAATATGGTGCATGACCAATATACTGTGAGTTTTTACTTCAGTTTCGTTTTTCATTCTACATTTACAAGCAAACCATTCAATTTCTGTAGCAATTCTGTAAGAATTTGGAATGTGTCATACGGAATGACTGATTTTTTATACTTGAGGATATAAAAATTGTATTAACTATAAATAACTATATTCAGTTGAACAGAGACTTCAAAAATAATTTTAATATTTTCCATCCTTGTACTCAAATGCCATTATTTTCCCATTAAATGTTCAAAGAGTGACTAAATGTAAAAACAAAAAAAGATGTCATAAGCACAATGTAATGTCTCCATAATAGAATTTTGTGTAAAATCCAGTACATTAGTGTAGAGAACCATTGCATTCATGATAAGATTGCATGCAAATACTCTACCTTCTTAAGCATAAGTGAATTATTTTAGACAAATGTAGAGCACTTAAGTTTCATGCCACTAGATTAAAGACCAAATAAAATTCTGTGGGACGTGGGAATTGATTCAGTCCATATATCACTCCAGGCCATATTACTTGATTTATGTGCTCTAAGACCATTTACATACGGTGTTACAATGGAAAAGAACTATGGGATTATTTATTTCATATATACCTTTCACTTTAAGATGTGTCAATGGAAACCCAAATTGTCTTTTTAGGGAAAATAAAGTAAAAACATATCAACTGAGTAAAATAGTCATATAATATTTGGTTATATTGCTTTATTATTTTACTTTTTTTTTGTGGTACTGGGGATTGAACTCAGGGGCATTCTACCTCTGAGCTAGACCCTCAGCCCTATTTTTTATTCTTTACTTTGAAATAGGGTCTCACTAAGTTGCGGAGTGCCTCACTAGGTAGCTAAGGCTGGCCGCGAACCCGTATCCTCTGGTCTCAGCCTCCCAAATGCTGTGATTACAAGTGTGCGCCACCACGCCCGGCTATACTTCATATTAATTCATTACCAGATTCAAAATATTTCCAAACCAGATTTTCAAAGCCATTTCTCCTTCATTTTTGAAATATAGTTTCTCCAACTAGTACTAAATTTGTACAAGATAAAATACTTGCATACATATGCTAGCCTGAATTTTAACAGTATTATCATTCATTATAGAAAAACACAGCCTTTTATATTATATATGTTTCAACCTTTAGTTTCATAATCATTTCAATGTGCTTATGGACTAACAACATTTTTATAAATTTTTAGGGCCTGGCTTGTAATCGAATGTCATATGCATAACAGAGACATATATGTCTTTTTTTTTTTTTGCGGTACTGGGGATTGAATTCAGTGGCATTCTACCTCCGAGCTATACCCCCAGCCCTACTTTTTTTATTCTTTGTTTTGAAACAGGGTCTCACTAAGTTGCAGAGGGCCTCACTAGGTAGCTGAGGCTGGCCTCGAACCTAGATCCTCTGGTCTCAGCCTCCCAAATGCTGGGATTACAAGCGTGCGCCACCACGCCCAGCCATATATGTCTTTTCAAAGGTAATCATTGCTGAATATAAAATACTGTTTTTTTTTAATAAACATTGGAAAGTAAAAAAGGAATAAAAAAGCTAACTTAAGAAGGTGGAATTACTACTGATTTTTTTCTCTGACTTTTGCTATTAAAATTTTGTCTATGTAAAATATGTTTTTAATGAAAAAGCTATCAATGAAACATATATATTATATGGCTTCTCTACTCTCTGGAGTTTATATAATATGAAATTGCATTAAGCATTGGAAAAGATGTGAAATTAAAATGTCAAGATCAGTAGGGAACATATAAGCTATAAGCAAAAGACTTCAAGTAGCTGCTTGCTAGTCTAGGAACAGTGGGGGTTTACAGTAGTAATTAAATTATTTTTCTCTCAAGAATGTTAGCTACGTAGAACAACAGTCTTGATTAATTTAAGAACATTTATACAGATCCTTTGAAAGTATTTGTAACCAATAGAGTGATGTGATAACATTTTATTTCCTTTGAAAACCTAGATAGTAGTGAGAATGTAGTTATCTCATCACAGAGGACATAAAAACTGTGAAATCTTCCCATGCTTTATATGAAAAGCATACTAAAAAAAGTAAGATTTTTTCAGCCTTCATTATTCACCAGATTAATATCTAATCTTAATCAAATATGTTAGTATTTGATTTGGAGGTCTTGAAAGGATAGAAAAAAGAATGAAACAAAAAAAAAATAAGTTTTCATCAGATCATCTCTACATGAAGCACCAAAGGGAGTTTTATCTGAAGAAATATGCTAAAAAAGAAACCTTTGATTTTTAGAACAAAGAACATTGGAAAAGTCTTGAGCAAATAAAAAATATACTGATGGTTATGAAAAGCAAGTTTCTGATTTTTAGAGAAAAGTTACAAATATCAGAAAGAAGAACATGACAATGTACTATGTAGTATTGGTTTATATGAACTTGGAATATTTAATACCTAAATATGTGAATTTATATCTGTCTATGTATGTACATGTAAATGAATATGAATAATTATACATATACATATGTAAATGGGATACACACAGAAACACAAATGTTTTTTTTCTCAGTTCTTCCCATTGAGAAAGCCCAAAAGCAAGGGCACTCTGTTAACAATGAGCATGCCTGTTACCCAAATCTCGCCTTACAAATCCTAGTTTTCACTAAAACAGTATTTGACTACAGTTAAAAGGACATTTTTGAATTGTGATAAACTTGAAACATCTTGTGGAGTAAGGTAAGGAACTACTCTAAGAATGATGAGGATATATTAAAATAATGAAGAAATGAACTGAAAGAGTTTACAAAGGTCAAAATGTGAGTAATTTTAAGCATAAAATACTGAGAGGTTTACATACTCTCAAAAATTTTCTCATAGTAACTTTTCAATGGAAAAAAGATAAATAGAACTTATGGTGAAGAATCTTGTCAGAAACAGGATTGCCAAGTACTCAAACATCATCAAGACTGCACTGAGTGTATTTTTGTGGTATTCCTACCAAAATACATAACTTAAATCTAATTAACAGAAACTTAAACAAAACCTAAATTCAGGAACAGTCTGCAAAAGAACTGACTTGGAATTTTCAAACATTGATTTAAAGAAAGATTAAGACAAGCTGAAGTTTCAAATCAAAAGAGATTAAAGGCACTTGTCAGTTAAATATAATGCACAATCTTGAATTGCATTTTTGTTTTGGGAAAAAATTGTAAAGTCTGTATTAAGATAAATGAGAAGATTTGAGTATGAACTATAGATCAGACATATATTAGATATAACAATATTCTATTAATGCTAAATCTCCTGACTTTGAGAATTTCCTTGAATAAAGAAAATACATTTGTTTATAGAAAATATACACTGATCCATATATATAGTCACTGAGTAGCTGAGGCTAGCCACGAACTTGCCATCTTCCTATCTGAGCCTCCCAAGTACTGAGATTACAAGCGTGCACCACCATGCCCAGCTTCCAGAGCTGCTTTTATTATTCAATAATTTGAGTGTTTTGAAAAAGGTAAGAGGCTACATCCTCTTACCTTGTGGTAAAGAGTGTGGTAAAAAGTGGTAGAGAACCTATCTACCATACATGAGATACTGGGTTCAATCAGGAAGGAAGGAAGGAAGAAAGAAAGGAAGGAAGGAACGAAGGAAGGAACGAAGGAAGGAACGAAGGAGAGGGATGAGAGAAAAATAAAATAAAAGCAGAAATTAGATAAAAATGTAAAAATTATGATTCTAATAAATAAAAACTTTGTAATATGAAAACAAATATTGCTAGATAACTTAATCAAAAAGGGAAGGAAAACAAAACTATAAAAATGGGAAATTATTCATAAGGATATTTTATATTGCTTCATTAAACCAAATTAAATAAAACATAAATTTTAGCAAATTAATGTAAACAGTAGACAATATTATTGAAGTAATGCCACCCAAATCTTCATGCCCAGATAGTTTAAAAGCAAATTCTACCAAAGCTTCAAAGATAAATAGTTCCATAATTATAAGAGTTATCCCAGAGCATATGGAATGAAGGAATATTTCCATTTTTAAAGAAAATTTAACACTGATACCACACATGAATAATGTAGTAAAAATTAGAAAATGTCATTTTTGCTTATCATTGAAAAAAGTCTAAATAAAATGGTAGCAATAAAAATCTGAAACCAAATTTTCATGTGTGTGTGTGTGTGTGTGTGTGTGTGTGTGTGTGTGTGTTTGGTACTGTAGATTGAACCAAGGAGCGTTCTATCTCAGAACTACACCCCTAGCTCTTTTTATTTTTTTTATTTGATGCATTAAAATTTCACAACATATTGGGGTACAGAGTCAGACAAATACATCCACACAGCTCTTGGTGTCCTTCCCACATGATTCCCCCCCCTCACCCTCCACATGCATATCTTTGATATTGGAATTGGTAGTCTGGTATACTTTCAAAGCATTATTTCAACTATTACATTCTTTGTGACTTTGTCTCCCTTTCTTTTCATTTTTAATTTTGAAACAGGGTTGTGCAGTTCTCAAACACTGGCCAAGAATCTATGGTCCTCTTTTCTTAACCCCCAAGTACTGGAATTACAGGCATGTGCCAGCATGCCTGTCTCAAAATCACATTTTAAATAGTAATATACTAATGCTATGTAGATTTATTTCAGAAATGAAAAGTGATTCATATTAGGAATAATAATTGATCAATTAAAAAATTTAAGGATAAAGATTACATAATTGTATCTATATATGTTAAAATAAGCTAAGTACACTTCAATACCCATCTCTGATTTTTAAAAAAAATGGAATAATGGAATTGGTTGGCATTGTTTTAGTACAAAGACAGGTACACTTTTGTACTAAATTTAGCGTTTTACTCATTGAGAATACTGTAAGAATTTTTTACTAAGATCATCTAAAAGGCACATAATTTTTATTATCTCCTTTACTATGATTTAGCATTGTAATAAATGGAAAAGTCATTGCAACAAAGCATAAGACATAAATTTAAGATGTAAAAAATTGAAGAAGGAAGCAAAACATTTTTTATTTGTAGATATTAGGGCTGTGTATCTGGAAATCATGTCAGCATTAGTGATAAAACTAATCAAATGTAAAAATGTGATATAGTTAAAGGATATTAAATAAGTATATAGAAATCAATTATTTTAATAAAACCAAGCAATAATTTGTATGATATAAAGAAGAGTACTCAGACCTTAATTCACATATTGATGTAAATGTGTTAAATATAGATTGTTTAGAATCTGAATGGGTTGCTTTGGGTCATTTTCATTTGTCTGAGTCTCAGTTTTCTCATCTGTAAAAGTGAAGGCTTTTAATACAATAGTGATTCGTATTTTTCTAAGTAAAAATTGTATTGGTTACTAAATATCCTCTATGCTAG